>PVKZ01001467.1:0-168083 GCA_004027375.1 Macroglossus sobrinus | reverse complement strand
TGATTCAAGTCAATTCAGTAAGCCAGAAGTCTTTTTGATCTCTGCCTTTTCCTCTAGACTTATTTACTGAGGTTTTAGACATAACAGGTTACTGTAAAACATGCACTTAATCTTTATAGGATTGCTTTTGTACAGCTCAAAGGATCTACTAGGTAAAACCTTAACTCTTTCAGATCTAACAAAGGTTGTGCCAGCTACATCCCTGAAGAGGTCATGTCTTAAGGCTTTGTCATAATAGTAGCACCCTGGATTTGATCTTTGCTCTGAGACTGTGTTTTAATGGCACCAGTTTCATTTTTCAAAGGGAGAAGTTCACATAAAGTTATTCTTAGTAGTCTCAAAATCCACTAGTTCCATTCCTGCCATCACAGAAAACAATTTTACAAAACTTTTGCTTTCCAAACACTAGAGAAAACAGTGTGCCAGTTTCCCAAAAAGTTAAACAAAGACTTACCATCTGATCCAGCAATTCCACTTCTGGGTTTATACGCTAAAGAAATGAAAGTAGGGACCTAAACATATATTTGTATACCAATGTTTATAACAGTATTATGCACAATAGGTAAAACATAAAAGCAACCCAAATGTTCACTGACAGATAAATGGATAAACAAAATGTTACATATATATAAATACAAAATGGATTTTTATTTGGCATCAAAGGTATGGAATTCTAACATATGTAACATAGTGGATGAACCTCAAAGACACTATGCTAAATGACTAGCCAGATACAATAGGATATATATCATATTATTCCACTTATATGAGTTTCTTAAAGTAATAGAATTCATAGGGACAGAAAGTATAAAGGAGTTTTTCATGGGCTAAGAGCCCATGGGAATGGGGAGCTATTGTTTATTAGGTACAAATTTTCCAATAAACAATTGTTTATTGGAACTATTGTTTATTGGCACAAAGTTTGAGATGTTGACAAAGTTCTAGAAATGAATAATAGTGATGGTTGCACATAGTGTGATGTATTTAATGACACTAAACTGTAGACTTAAAATGGTTTAAATGATAAGTTTTATGTACATTTAACACTATATTTTAGTGTCAGGAGGCCTACAACAGCAAATCTAAATTGTCAGCAGCATATGTGAAACAGATACTTGATGAAAGAATGCCTTCCTGAGGAGAGGGAGTAGAAAATATCTGGAAAGTTATGGAAGAGAAAAATTTTAACTCCTGAATAGTGTGTCACCAAAGTGGTTTCTAAATTTAACTTCTTTGGACCTTTATCTGAGTCTTGGAAGAAGAGGAATACACTTAAATGGTAACTGTATATTTTATGGAATCCCAAACAGTTGTCCTGGGAATGCTTTTGAGACTGCTTCCTCACAGGAAATGCTCAAAGAGAGTTGGGAGAGATCTAAAGAAACCTATAATTCTCACAGCTCTGCAGTTACAGTTGAATTTTTTTCATTATTATTGTTATGCCATTGAATCCTTAGCCCAGTGTGGTCTGAGGAAATACTGCTTACACAAGATGTTCACGTTCCAGCCTGTGTAATAGTTGTCATCAGTACTGCAATAGCTTCAATTTTCAAATGTAGGAGTTACCAAGAATGAACATTTACCTTCCTGAAGCTGTTGATAACTATAAAATTACCTGTTCTATTCTCTCCTGACACCAGTAATTTCCAACAAGAACCCATAAGTTGGTTCTTCTCTACATCCATAAAGTTAGCAGGAAGTTATAATTGTAATGTTTTAACAGAAACAACATAAAATGTTCCTTTCTAAATTACAAGCGCTTTTAAGCCAAGTGCTTAAGGCAAATGCACTCCTTGCATCAACAAGTAGTGAAAGTTGATTGATAGAGGAGAAAAGCTGAGATTCTCTGTGATTGATAATTGAAACACCTGTATTAAAGGGTGAGCCACTAAGAATTATGAGATGTAATGAAGCAACTACAAATCTTATGTTTGCTGCTGATTCCTTGACAACATAATTGTATCTCACTTGCTGATATTTTAATCACAGATCTGGAGAATACCCACTTAAGCTAAAAAGAATCATGAAGACATCAGTATCCATATCTGTCCATGTCTTTCACCTATATGGTGTATTTATACAGAAAGGGATAGTAGCCGATGTCTTTTTTGTTTTTGTTTGTTTGTTTGTTTGTTTGTTTTTAGAGAAATTATACTATGGACTCACACCAAACCTGACTCATATTGTCACTTTGGTTTTTAGAAAAAGATGTAGTAGCAGCCAATGAAGATGTAAAGTAGCTAATATGTATTTTGCTTCCAACTTATTTTAAAATAATTTAATACTATTTTGATTAGTATCATTTTTTAAATATAAAATAAAATTTAAGCTGCCAGAGACATATGACATACAATGTAATGGAAATCATCTAGATAACTTTGGGCAATAAATAGATTGCCTTTAGCTACAAACTTTATGTATTTTTACTGTAAGTATACACAATGTGATAACTGTTAAATTGCTCATAGCCAATATATTTTACATACATCCAAAAATATACTTCAAACAACCTGTTGGCTTCTCTTCTATTCATGAAAAAATATACTACAAAAGGCACTCTAAATTTAAAATATTAAAAATTGTTTGTAATATGTTCTTTGAACAAATGTTTTGCTGATAACTGCAGCCACACTCAAAATCTGCTGTGATTCAGCAGACCTTTGACAACTATGCATATATCATGGATCCAGCTCCTGGTAAAAAATCTACATTTTTTAATGTTTTCTAATGAAATTCTTTTTCCAGGAAAATAAAACAGTAATAATAATAAAGAGGAAATGGGAAGAGCTCCTATTTGCATACAAGTAACTAAAATTTCATTTTCAAATCAAATTTATATCATTAATTAATCAAGATAGCATAAAATTTCTATAATTAGAATCAGTGGCATTTTATGAAATCTTTTTTCTTTCTGATTGCCAAACTTCATGGCTTACAAATAATACTCTTTTAAGAATAATCTATTAAGCTTTCAGCAAAAAAACATATTTGTCATAGCAATGGATGATACCACTCCTATTTATATTTGCCTCTATTCAAATTGAATTCCTAATGTATTTTTCCATACCTTTTGCAAGGAGGTTGAAAAGTTAACAAAGGCTATCTGGACCACATTTTTTTCCAAATACAGCACAATCCCAAGCCTAGCATATAGCTATGTATTATTTTTTTTTTTAAGTAAAACCGAGTTCAACTTCATGGTATGATTTAAATAGCTTCTTTTCATTATATAATAATATAAACTCATCATTTATATGATAAATATATATTCTAGCTTGATATTATTTCTAAATTCAGTAGTTTTTCATAGAAAAAATCTTAGATATAGCTTTATTTCTTATTTTTACGTACCATTTGATAGACATTGAGACTTCTAGTTAAAGGTAAACCTCTGTTACCTCTGTTGTCTTTAATTAAACCCAGATTTATTAATTATTGAGTACATTCCTTGTTTTTTAACATAAATTAAAATTTGTTGATGTAGAGTATTTAAAAAAATAGAAAATGTTAATGAGAAAATACTTAAATGATAGAATGTTTGGCTGGTACTAATTAATCAACTCCTTTTATATAAGATTTTTAAAAAATGAAACAAAATCGAGATATTTTTAAATACTTTAATATCACTTTTAAAAATACTTGAGATTCTTGTAATATCACATGGATCCAGAAAAGTTACTCCAAATTAAATTTACACTTAGGCACAAATGGTTTTTAAAGAATTTCATTATATGATCCCATGGTTGATTTGCACCCTCCTCCGATTACATGACACAGCATACTTTGAACCTGAGATGTTATTATGCCTTACTTACCCAAATCCAAAACCAACTAGCCACAGGTGTGAACCATGTGAGTTGCTGAAAACAGGGCCATGAGGATTGTGGTGAATAAAAAATATGTTCATCTTATAGGGAAGCTAGGCACTGTTTATATGCTCAAGATATTTTTACTAGTAACCTTTGAAATACTTAGGCAGGTGGCTAGGTATGATTTTGGTCTGTCGAACAGATGTGTATCTATGCCTAACAGATCATAAAATCCTAACGGTTAATAAAGAGATAAGAGGTGAGACCAGGAGTAGGGCTTGGTATGAGAGCACAATATAATTTAACTATGAGGTTGACACAGTATATAGGGAGGCACATTAAAGATAGAATTTCCTTGCTTCCAAAGAGATACTCAAATATTTGTTTCCATTTCTGTTGGATTCGGTGAGGTATAGTGCAAGATTATTCTCAGGAGGTATGCAGTTTTAGTGAAATGAGAGACATCAGAGTGAAATTTTGAAGCTAATTGTTCCTTTGCTAAGGAAATTTCAAAAAATTAAAAATCTAGAAACACAAAGTTAAATACATTACATCATCATTTCAAACATGGTGTTTGAAATAAAATTCAGTATCAAGAACATTGGAGTTCGCTGCCAAAAATTAGTTTTTTTTAAATAAAATTACATATTAGAGATGAAATTCAATATTAGAATGCTATAGTTATTATACTAACATAAAGGACATGTGAAATGAATAATTCTGAATTTGAATCTCTTTAGAATATTTAATTACTAAAAAATAATATATGGAATGCCATTTATTGAGTTCACACTATAAAAGAAAGCATTTATATTAGTACACAGGAATTTTTTGGAGAGTCCTATCTCTGAAATGTTTTGAAAGTAGAATAAACATCTGGTGTTGAGAAAAATATGATATGGATAAACCAAAAAGAGAGTCAATACATGAAGTGTTTTTTTAAAATAAATATTAATAATGAGCATGGGGCAAGGGGATCAATTCTAAAATTACAGGTCGAGGATGAAAAAATTAAAACAATAAAAGTAATATCCATTTATGTAAGAAAGTTTATTTTCATACCTGTGTGAAATAATTTAGGTAGACTTATTAATAACCATCACAAAAATATGAAGCACTGAGAGATTCATAAATATATTACATCTGTGAAGATATAAACTTTTGATATTTTAGGAATGATTTACAACCTTAGAAAAGCAGTTCTTTGTTGGTCTTTTTTCATATAGACCACTACAAAACTGAATTCTAGAAATCTAACACTAGTTAGAGTCCACTTTGATTTTACATAGTTTGTTGGTTAGCTTCTTTAACAAACATAAGATGTTTGAATTATGTATAGAGTTTGTATGAGCAATTATCTATGCAAAATATGTTATTGAACAATGCACTAAATGATATAAAAATTTTTCAAAAGGTGAACTTAAGCTCACATTCAATCCCAACAGTCAGTGGGGTACCACATGCCACAATCCTGTTCTCTGTTTTGAAGCTCATTTTATGTGGCAGAGAGGGAACACACCAAGGGCAGAGTGAGTGACTCTAGCTTCACATCTTTAGGAGCTTTTTGGCTTTATGAAAAGATATTCATACTCAGCAGTTGTAATCAACAAGATTCTGAATCTGCAGTTCAGAATTTCTGATGCCTTATATACTACATACTATTTCTATTTTCAGGTTAGTTTCAGTTAAATTTTAGACCATATATATGCTACAATGCAATGTTTACCAAGAAACACTTGGGAAATTTGTAATGCTAATTGGTATAGTGATGTTTATCTGAAAATTGAATTAATTTATTAGTTTTATATTGAAAATAAATACTTAGTGCTCCAGCTATCTTTCACACAGGGTCAGAAAACTTAAAAAGACAACCTCACCAAACTTTAGTTTCCTAAAATCTGAGAAATAGAATCTATATAAGGATTAAATTAAATGATGCATGTAAAATCCCTGGCACATGGATGTGCTTAATAAATGTAAGGTATTATTAAGTATTTATTTTTGTCATCATCATTGTTTTTTTTAACTTGAATCTCTACCTTCACATCATAATATTAAAAATTAGAGCAAACAACATATTCAAGTATTTCAAATTGAAGACTAACAAAGAATAGATATTGGAAATTCTTTATTCTTTCCTTTCTACCCAATTGGTTGCCTTTCAAAAGATAAGTCATGATCAATTCCTTCTGTATCCTTCCAGTATTTTGCATATATGCAGGTAAATGTAAAAATATTTTTCACTTTTATACATGTTGCCATGAAGTATGTTTAACAGTATGCATAGTGTTTTGTAACTGGTTATTATTAGACTTTTGTCATCTGTAAGCAATCTCTCTCCTGATTGAACCTCCTTGGAACTAACTGCTGGTTTATATGATAGTATTTACTTGCTATCTCTGGGTTAAACTAATGCTCCTATCTTTCCCCCTATTCTGACATCCAACAATGGGAATTTTAAATTCCTGTTCTAAAATTCTCCACAATCTCCTTTCCCTTTACTTGGGATAAAAACATACTCTAAGGAAAACTTTGATAATTGAATCATTTCTTTATTTTACTCAACTAATAGTGCGTACTTGCAACAAAATGAGTCTGCTCTGGATTTATTTCTCTCTTCCCTGATATATAAGGATCTAAGAGATGATCAGAAAAGAAAAGCTTAACAAATAAACCTTTTTATGCTGAAAATTAGACTACATAAATATTAAGAAGTATAGTAATAAGGGACTGGAAAATAGTGGTTGTAGTTCTTGGTTCCTCTAAATATTTGCCACCTCAGTCAACTCAATTTTTTTTTCACTGAGTGTCCATAACATCATCTCTAAAACAAAGGGGCTGAGTCAAGTGATTTTTAAGTTCCTCAGCACTAACATGATGACTCTATTTTATGTCTGCAAAAGCCTTTTTGCTATCATCCTACAATACAAATGTCAACAAAAAATGATAAAATAATGAAAATTGCAATTAGTCTAGGAAATTTTAAAGTCAATGGCTTCAGCTACTCCCACATTTTCTAAAATGTAAGGCTTCAGTTTTAGGTTGAAATATAGGCATCCCCAATTTTTACTATAGAAACTTTAAAAAATGCTTTTAAACTATTATTGTACTAACTTTTTAAGGAATATTGAATGTAGAATTCAGTTTGTCCTCTTTGAATTGTTTAAAATTAGTATAAAATATGCACCATATGAAAATAAAATTTAAACATGGAACAGTGATATAAAAATTTAAAGGAAATAAAATGAAAATAAATTTAAGTGAAAAATTAAAATGTCAGAGTTCATTCTCTTATCCAGCCTCCCAGAAATATGTGTAGTAGAAGATGCTATAAGTGTCCCTCCCATATCTCTCTACTGGCTATTTCCCCACCTGCTATTAACTTTTGACTGCTAAAGTTTTATGACATCCACCTACTCCCTTGATCAAGGAACATATGTGAAGATTCTGCCACTTGTTAAATGTGTCTATTCCAACTAAGAATTCCATAAATAAACAACTAAAACATACAATGGATTTATAGACCCACTGGACACACTCTAAAATTGACCTGAGCCAAACCTCCCTCGATTACCTAACTTCTATAACCCACTATTCAAATTTCTGGATCAGAGTACTGTTTGCTGCCTTTCGGAATTATTATGTCTTATCTCAGAAGCAGAATTCCCCATTTGGCTATGTCAGTTAGGATCTCTGTACTTTTTAGTTGTAACTCCTTGATTGGCAATGTTTTAGAGTAAGAGAGCAGAGAGTTTATTATTGTTAGAAGTTTCAAAACCCAAATATTTCTATTTTTGAACACTAGGTCCTCTAGGGTTTTTGGGGCAAAATTTATTTAGTTTTTATAGAAAAAAAAAAGACATGTCTGACTCTAAGACCTCTTGTTAAGCCTCTTTGTGATTCTTCAGAGAAGAGGTGCTTCTTCCTTGCTGTACTCCAGCCTGCAATCTCTTCTACCTTGTCTATCATGTAACTCTCCTTGTCTTTTAGAAATGTATTGAGATACCTTGTCCTATAATACTCAATTACCATTCTATTCATTGACAGAGGTTTATTTTAATCACTGTCATTGAAAGTATATAATGCATGTGATCAGCTACCACTGTTCCAAGATATCTCCTTAAAGACATCTTAAAGTATTTTATATATATTAAAAGTTGAGATAAACTGTTGCACTACTAACATTTTCAGTGAATATTTAACATACCTTGATATAGAAAAAAATATTAAGATAAATAAAGAAAGACCACCAAATGAGAGCAAACAGAAGCTATTTCTTCAGAGCTTGCTATGACAAGGAAGTCAGCCACCATCACTTGGGTTTGGCAGAGACTCAAATGCAGTCATCATAGTGGGAGGCTTTACAATGAAAAAAGAAAAAAGAAGGCTTTGTATATACCCTGACTAAAGATTTTTGGCAAGGGGAAACTAGAGTCAGGTTAACTAGAAGTGGGTCATCTTATGTGGTTGGATTGGTGAGCACAGTTGACTGTCACTAGTTGGCCCTGAGTTGGAAACAGAGGCAAAAATTAGGGATGCTGGCAGTCAATGACCAAGTCCTGTTTATTCTGGACTGATTGCTGTGGAGGCTGTGGTTTGCTTTACATGCTGGTTGATCAGATTATAAATCAGAGTTCTATTGTCATAGATTTTATGGTGACTATCCATTTAAATATTCAGTTCCTTAATATAAAATAGTTATAGGTTTCTTCAGTAAGAATTTGGCCAAAATATTACTTTTCTCTATATATTATATATAGTCATTCACTGCTTAATGACATTTCAGTCAACAATAGACTGCAATAGTTCTGTAAGATTATAATGGAACTGAAAAATTTCTGTCACCTAGTGATGTTGTAGCTGACCTAACATCACAGTGCAACATATTACTCGCACATTTGCAGTGATGCTGATGTAAACAAACCTACTGTGCTGCCAGTAATATAGAAGTATAACATTTACAATTATGTACAGACATAATATATTATAATTATAATAAATGACTATGTTATTGGTTTATGTATGTACTATGCCTTATATCATTATTTTAGAATGTACTCTTTTTACTTATAAAAAAAGTTTGCTATAAAACAGTGTGTTATGTTACCATGGCAGCAGCCTCACTGTGTCTCTTGATTACATCTCTTGCGTTAATTTACTCTTGTGTTGTTTTGTTCATTATGGCTCCTAAACAAACAAAGTCTATTGCTAATGTTACCAGGAAGAGGCCATAATGAAAGACTGATCTGGAAACAAAATTAAAAGTGATTAAGAACTAAAAATTTGAAAAATCAGTGAGGGTTATTGCTCACCCACCAGGCATGTCTCATTCTATCATAGCTGCAATTTTGAAGAAGAATAAAATGACAGAGGCTATGAAAGAATTAGCTTCATTGAGGGCAATAAGACAAGTAAAAATTTGAGAAGGTCCTATATCAGATATGAATATACTTCTGGACTGAAGTTCTGGATTGAAGACCAGACACAAAAGTGTATCCTTCTTGGCACCATGACAATCATGGCCAAAGCAAAAAAGTTTGTAATGTTGAAAGAAAAGTCTGGACCAAATTAGAGTGTTGACTTTTCTGTTAGGTCTGGATAGTTTAAATTATTCAAGAACCATTATTCACTACATAATGTAGAAGTGAGTGCTGAGTCTGTGAGTGCTGATGTGAAGGTAGCTGAAGAATACAGGGAAACTTTACATCTGATTGTGGAAGAAAATTAATTGCTGGAACACACATTCAATATAAATGAAACCTCCCTATTTTGAAAACAGATTCTTAAAGGACTTTAATCAATCAAGAAGGTCAAGTCAATGGCAGATTTCAAAATTTCTAAAGACAAGATTACAATCTTGCTTGGGGGCAGCATAGCAAGCTGTACATTGAAACTCTTTCTGATCTGGCACAGGAAGACACCAGGGCTTTCAAGCATATAATCACACCCTTTCAGAGTATTAATGGAGCAATAAGAAGTGATGGATGACCTAGATCCTCTTTAAGATGTCTTCCTGAATTACTATGCCAGCAAAATAGAGAAGTACTTTTTGGAGAATAACGTACTTTTCAAGATTTTGCTTTCAGATGTCTCCTTTTATTTGATAATCTTCATTCCAATATCAAAGTGTTTTTTCTCCCTCCAATACCACCTCTTTGATCTGACAAATATATCAAGGAGTTATAGTATCTTTTAAGGCCTACTACCTGAAGAGGACCTTTGCCAAGGCTAATAATTCAAATATTAACAGTTAAAGCAAAGTTCTCAGTAAGTTACTGCATTAAGTTAATGATACTTAGAGTTTTTAACTGATAATTTATAGAAAGTTTTATTTTCAAAATGTATGATTGATAGAAAATCTCACCAACATTTCAAACCTGCAAAGTAGGTTAAATCATTGGCTTTCAAATTTTGCTATGCTTTTTTTATGATTCCTATTCTTCCATTCTGCCAGAACCATCATGAAGCCCCTTCATTTTCTGCATACATCAATAGTGTGTTCATTATCTATGCACAGATGCATTCAGAAATATTACTGAGTCACTGAGTTACTTTGTCACTGAGTGCTTTTTAAAAAAATACTAATTTATTGACATCAGAATAACTTGTAAATTAATGTCAAACTTGGTATTGTGCCAAGATATATAATGAGAAATAAAATATTGCCAGTTTATGATAATTTCCTAAGTATGCTGAGTGTATTAAATTAATTATAAGTTAGTTTAACACTTATGCCTTAATCTAGCAATAAGACTATAATACGTAGTTTCAATAGTAAAATATGCACAAAGAAATTAAAAAAAAAACTTTGTTTAAACACAATGGCTTTCTAATGATTTATTGATTCTATTTTTGAAGGAGTATGTGTGTGTGTGTGTGTGTGTGTGTGTGTGTGTGTGTAACTTATAACAAACTAGTTGTTTTCTTTGTGACTTATCACACTTAGTGAATGCTGATGACATTGTACATTTACCTTTTATTAGCTCAACAACTGCCTTTAGTTGGAGAAGAGACTACTAAATAAACATGGTAAAATTAAAATACCAAGAAAAAAAGTATATGAGGTAACAATCATCTTTTCACTACCCCCGCCCCAGAAGTGCTATAGGACATGCCACATCTTCTACCATTGGGTTTTTAACCATAGCCTCTATTAAATGAGCAATGATTCACGTAGACCTAATCTGTCTCTTCCTCTGGACAGTTGTCTGGACCCATGTTTACACCTGGCATGGGACCAAACAGATTCTCTCATGAGCATTTTGGGTCAGATGGTAGAATTTATAGTGTCCAATTCAGAATAAAGATGAAAAATATATGGCTATTTAATAGATGTAGAAAAAAAATGTTTAGCAATATTCAATCTCTATTCCTGACAAAATCAGGAATTTAAGGAAACTTTCTCATTCTGGTAAAAAGGCATCAACAAAACCTTAGAGTAAACATTATACTTAAAGGTCAAACACAGAAAACAATAAGATGAGGCAAGGATAAACATTCTCTTTCTTTATATTCTCCCTTGTCTGGCATCTGAGGCAGGGAACTAACTATAGGGATGGGAGGGAGCCAAAAGAAGAAAATGGATTGAAAAGGAAAAGTAAAATTTATATGAGGGTTACAAAGATACTTACATTATATTTAAGTGTGTCATTTCTCAAGCTGCTTGGTAGGTATACAAGACTGAGTTTTAAAAATTATAATTTAACATGTAGATATGACATTATAAACTTTCAAATCATTTACATTTTTGAAATAATGTTAATTAAAGAGAAACAACACAATTTAGTATTTAATTTGGGTTAAGATAAGAAAATAACCTTAGGTTATTTGAGCCTATTATCTTTTCTTAGGCAGGTGATAATTGAATCTCATTAAAATGACCATATGTAAAACTACAGCATCATATGGAAAGGGAGGTTTCATTTCTCCTATAGCGTCTTCAGATCTTAAAATAGCTAGAAGAATCCATGATTCCTTTCTATTCAGTGTATTACCAAATGAAAGATTTAATTCCAAATTTCTACATTTTATCTCTCCCTTCTACTCAGTGATTTTTAAAAGAGGCAGTTGTGAAAATATTTGGAGAGTTGGAACTATCAGGAGAATATTGTTGAGGGAACTAGCACCATCAGGGTATCACTTAACCGTACACAAATGACAACAGCAACACCATTATGCTTCTCAGAGTTCACAATTTCCATTTTCACCTCTGAAAATAGATCATAGCTCTGTTAACAGTTCATGCTGTTTTTCAAAATAGGCCAACAGAGGCTTTAATATTCAATGTTTTAAAAGACACTACCACAAATGCTGTTCTTACATACACTTAGGTAAAGTGGGTGAGATTTGAGGGGCACAAGAAAAATTCCTCAAAACAACATATTTACTTTTAAATAAACTTGGATTTCACAATGCTTCTTCCAAGGTATTTAAAAGCTTCATTGTCTTATTTAATTGAAAGGAAAATAAATCTAGAAAAAGTCAGGTTTAAAGAAAAATGAAGAGGAGAAAATGGAACTAGAAGGAAGAGAAAGGAGGGGCATGAGAGAGAGAGAGAGAGAGAGAGAGAGAGAGAGAGAGAGAGAGAGAGAGAGAGAAAGAGAGAGAGAATCTCCAAAGAGGAGAGTGAGGACAGAGAAGAGAGTTAGAGACAGAGGGAAGAGAGAGATTTAGAGACAAAGAGAGGAAGAGAAACAGGGGGAGGAAGGGAGAAGAAAGTGCAAGAGAGCACTAGAAAAAAAATGATTAACAAAAGATAAAGGAAATTTTATTCATACCTTGTAAAACCTACACACGAGATGAAAACCAGACCTCAAAAGAATTGAAAAGTAATTAAAACACTTATTCCATTTCCTCAATTTGCAAGAAAAACTACGATCTTTATCTTCTTCAACATACTTGCTTTATTTTTTTTACTCTTTACAGATTGACCTCCCTTTATTTAACCATTCACATGGACATCAAGAAATATTGCCTTTAATACATATTTTTACACGGCTTTTTTTTTCAACTATGTTCCCCAGAGCTAATTAGTTCCATTTCTGATCCTTAAATCTTTTCCCCAAAGAGTTAATTTGACTGGCCACATCTTAGGTGTCCATGCCTGACCCAGTTAAGCAAGACTGTAAGGGAGAAGGATCTTATGATACATAAAGTAATACATAGGATCGGTTTTCTTAGAAGTAAGATATAAGACAGGCAGGCACCTCATAATTTACTTACCACTGCCTTTATAGAATACTATTAAAATATGAATATTGCCTAGAGAACCACACACACACACACACACACACACACACACACACACACACACAATTCAAATGACTTAAATTTTTAGTCAACTTGCTGTCCATTCAAATAATCACTGACATATGCATGATGATCCACAGTTTAGTATTGTACTAGAATCCATGTAGGTTTTTTGGGTGTTCAGGCAAGAGGCCTTATCTGCACAGTGAGAGTACAAGGAGACAGGCAGGAAAACTGAGTTGACTGGAGAAGATAGCAGAAATGGAGGATACTGAAGTGCAAAATTTATGTTGGAGCACATAGGTCAAGCTTCCTAACTTTTCCAAGAGTGATTGCCAATTTAAACAAATAAGTGTTTATATACTACAAGCCCCTGCAGTAGTACAGAAGGAAAAAACACAAGAAATGTAAAATGGTCAGATCAGGGTATCTGTCTCAACTTCAGCCTTCTGTAAAGCTGCCTTTGGGCCTCGCCAACCCTTCCTGGACATCTCAGTTACCACCTCCCTCCTCCACACTGGAAAGCAACTGAAACTCCAATTCTGTTTATGATTCCCACAGGAAATCGAGCCCCTGCATTAACATGATTAACATGCAACACAGTAGAAATTACTGGAACCACACTCTGATGCCACGCCAAACACATGCGCTATAGATATGATAACCTTCAATACAGATCAAAAATTAGTATTTTCATTTTCAAGTGAGAACATTAACTCCAGGATTACCAACCAGAGAGCTATGTTCATGCTGCCAGGGCATAATTAATTTTGAATCGTGAAAATAGAACTTCTTTTATTCATGTCTGAAATTCCATTCAACCTGGTGTGAAAGCGACTACAATACACAGAAATACAATGAAGGGTGCAAATTAAATGCACACAAAGAACTGTTCAAGCCAGATTTCTGGAAGGATATTTGAGCTTAGTTCATGTCACTGTTGTGCAAATATAAATTAAAGGAGGGAAAGTGCTAATATCCTGACTGAGTAACAGCATAAAGCTAGCCTCAGGCCTAAAGTCTAAATTATCCATTAGTAATATTTTCAGTTTTATTCAACCCGGGCATGATTCTTGAAGCAATTCAGAAGAATTTTATGTGTGGTGAGCATTACCAGCCCACATATGTTAGGTAATATCAATCTCTTGTGGTAGGAAGGAACAGAGGTAATTTACCAAATGGTACCCTACTGACCTAAAAGAACAAATTCACCTCATATGGAGGTTTCATTTTCAAGGGGATTTTATTTACCAGAACTTATCATAACTGACATAGTGTATGTTGATTAAGAGTGTATTGGAATATTTTTCTACCTTATGGTCCTTTTTTGAAATAGGAACATTCATAATTAGTTGCAGATTACAAAGTGCTGAGTTAATATTTTAGAACTGGAAATCAGAGGTACGAGAAAGCATATTGGGCTGTATTTTCATGTTCACTGTGTCAAAATGATGCCTATTATAAAATTATTAAAATGCAGGCTGTTTATAAGCTCTGCTTCACAAAGGAAATTCTTTTCTCCTTGAGGTATTCAGCATATGTTATTATTTCAAATTCTGAGTTTCTCTGTATTGTATAACTTATAGAAAAAATTGGAATTAAATGTGATATATTGAGGGTTTCCCAGCCTGTAGTTGAGGTTCAAGTTACCACACATTAGACTGTTTCTTTCTCTAAAGGAAAAGAGAGAGATCTTGGGCAGGGAGTTAAAGTGAAGTGTTACTATTCCTGGATAAGTAGAGCGGTTATCACCCTAAAGTACATTGTGTCACTGTAATTTCTGTCTAGAAGAATCGTTTTCAGGATAATATCAAGACTACTTAAAATTTCTACCATAATAAAAAAACAAATTGCTTGTGAAACCCACAAAGTAGAAAACTCAATTGACTTGGAGAAGTAATAGGAGGAAATAATTTTTGAAACACAATTCTAAATGCTTTGAGAACTACATATCATGTTTTGTCCTGTGCGTCTCTGAAGGACTCAGCTGACAATATGCTGTTGCTAGCCCCAGTGATACTCCCACAGAGTCGTTTAGAGTTCTCTCATCATTAAATAACAGACATTTTGTGGAATTGATAAATACAGTCCTCAACATTAACTAAATAGTCCTCCCAATAGTCTGGTAAAACAGATGGAGAGAATAAAACAGAGAAGTTGTTAAGGGGCTTAACTCAGTCCATAGAGACAACCTTGTGACTTAGTTAGTATTGGACCTCCCTAGTTTAAGTTTATGACACCTTCTCTTCCATGTTTTATGTATAAATAACAACCAAGTCTCCAAACCACAGCCACCCAGCCCCCACTCCCTTACACCTATCTTTAATTCTTTCCGTTTGATCAAGAACAGGACGTAGTACTGTTGCAGAGGGAATTGCAGCTTTTTCATGTATACACTTTCTTATGCATATATTCATAAATATTAAAATGGCTTTTAATAAGACATGTTTAAATGTATACATAGTTTTTATATTTTTTAAAGGACAAAATTAGTTTGAAGTACATTGTTTCTATCAACCTTTAAATAACTTTTATTTTTTGCTCCTCAACACAATCCACTCCTCGTTAATTAGTTGGAATAAACTTATTATTCTATTTCTTCTTGGTGACTTTTTTGTTGTTGTTGTTGTTAGCCACTAGAGGAGCATAAATGAGTATGATATGGCTGCCATCTTGAATAAAACTGGGATGGGGAAGAAAAATGACAGCTAAACAAATAATAATGATGATAGAAATGTTGATAATTTCTGGAAATTTATTATGTTCCAGACCCTGTGCTTGGCATGCCTCACTTCATTTGATACTTTGATGTACAATGTATTTTTATTCTCATTTTTTACATGGAACTGAAGCTTGCCAGGTTAATGCCTTTTCACAATGAACCCATATAAATAACTAGTATCCCAATCTCCTGTTCAAGGCTCAGCAAATAATCTTTTAATACTTCAATTTTTCACATAATTTTTTTTTATATAGAGCTTGTCTGGCAGTTTTAATTCTCAATATAATTAATACTTTTCATTTTGGTTTATATTTTTATCATTTTTTTTGGCTTGAATTCTATCCCCGAGTCTAATCAATTCTGGGTCAGTGACAAACAATATTTCAGAAACTGCAAAGTTGAGAACTATTTTAACAATTATTTTTAGGTCATGCTACCATGTCAATTTTCGTGGTTAGTGGTTTTTCTCTCAAATACCAGCTAATCTTTGGAAACTTTCCTGAGTTTCAAATGAATGTGAATGCTGCTTTTTTATTGCTCTTTAAAATATAGCTACATTAATATATTTATTTTTATACCTTATTCATACGACATTTTTCATTTTCAAATGGTAACTATCTTAAGACAAACTAAATCTTGCTAAATTTAGTTTCTTTGGGATTCAAGTCCAGTGTCTGGTATACAGTAATTCTCAATGTTTGTTGAATTAAATAATTTTTTTTTCTTTAGAAGATTCTCTTATTTATAAGGTCTTTAACTTTTCTTTGTGTTAAAATATTTCTATGTCTTTGCTTCTCATTTATTTTTTGTTTGTTTGTTTCAGATCTCTTCTTTTCAAATGTATGCCTATTATTTTTACACTGTGGGTTAAATTGGTCTATTTTTCTCATTGACCAGTAACCACTCAGTATCTATTTCTCCTTCTTAGTAGCTCTCATGACCATCTCTTTCTATGCATTTAATTATGTTTTATTTTGATTGTCAAACTTTTTTCAAAGAAAATAATATAAAAAGGAGGAGAAAAAAAGTAACTTCATAGTGGAGAAACTATCTGAACCATATGACTATTGTCAGTATCACCTGTGATAAATCATGTTAACAGTGTGTACATTTGACACAGTGATGAAAATTGAATTTTATTTCTCTGGTCTTCCTCCCAAGAATGCATATTTCCAGTTTAACCATGAAGGAAAAAAAAAAATAGAAACATTTCAATATTGAGTATTCAAGATAATAACCAACCAACACTACCAAAAGGTCATTTTTTTTTTTCAAATGTTAGCAGAGTTGTGATCCCTCCAGAAAACCTAGAAGAGATTCCATCCCTTGACTCTTCCAACTTCTGGTGGTTCCAGCATTCCTGTGCTTGTGGATATATTACTTTAGTCCCTGCCTCTTTGATCACATTATTTATTCATCTTCTCTCTTTAAGACTCTTCTTTGTTTGTTATAAAGACACTTGTCATTGGATTAAGGGTCTACCCAGATAATCCAGGACAATCTCTTCTGGAGATCCATAACTTAATCACATATAGAAGGCACATTCCAAAATAAAGTCACATTCATGGATTTTAGGGATTAGGATATGAAAATATATTTTGAAGTCTACCATTCAACACACTACAAGTCATCTAAAACTAAGAATATCTGAGAAATTGTGCCAGCCAAGAAGCGCCTAGAAAGATATAATAACTAAATGTAATATCCTGGATAGAATTCTGTAATAAATAAGGAAAAGTAGGTAACAATTAAGAAAATATGAATGAAGAATAAATTTTAATGATATTAAACCAGTATCATTTTATTCATTGTAACAAATGAACCATACAAAATAATTAATAGTATTTATTTAGATAATAATAGTGAAAATTGGGTGTGAAATCTAAAACTTCTAAAAAATAGAATCTACTTAAGGACAATTCTACATGTAATCCTTTATAACAGCCCTGTCAAATAAAAATACAATGCAAATACTTATGAAATTTTAAGTTTTTAAAAAATTACATTTTAAAAAGTAGAGAGACATAGGTGAAATTCATATTAATTAATTATTTTATTTTATGTAGTCCAATATATTTAAAATATTATCATTTCAATAATTGAAATTCATTAAATTACATTAAATTCAGTTTCTCAAGCACACTACCCACATTCTAAGTGCTTAATAGCCACTGTTGCGAGTAGCTGCCAAATTGAACTGCATAGCTCTGCATGCTTTCCTGTTACTTGTTTCATTATTTTCTGTAAACAAACTGCCACTGACCCATTAGTGACTTAAAATAATAATTTATTATGTCTCATAATTCTTTGAGTTGAATTTGTAGTCATTTTCTGGTCTTGCTTCATGTTTCTCATGCCAATGGTGGTAAAGACCCATTGGAGCTGGAGGATCTCAAATGGCCTTATCACAAGTCTAATTCTTTGGGAGAACTGTAAGGCTGGACTGAGCTGGGATGCCAGGAAAGCCAGCCCTCTCTCTGTTTCTCTGTAGTTTCAGGGTCTCTTACTCTCCACACATCCTCTCCATATGGTATCTTCATGTGGCTTTTTTAAATGTTCTTTTCAACAGGGTAACTAGATTTATTGCATGGTGGTTTAGGGCATTCAAAAGCTCAAAAATAGAAATTCCTAGACATTCTTAATGATTAGATCTGAGACTTACACCATGTCACTTCTGTACTATTTATATATTGTTCTTTAGATATTGCTGTTGTTTAAAGTGGGTCAGAGAACCAGCACAGATTCAAGGTGGAAGGGAAATACGTAAGGACATAAATACCAGGAGGCATGAAGATTAGAGTTCTTGAGTGTTAAGTTTTCAACAAGTAGTTATTTCTCAAAGATTGTCAATGTTAAGTCTCATAATTGTGTGCTGTTATTAAAAAGTAACAGAGACACAGAGAGGTTCAAACACATGTTCAGGTAAAGTTTCCTCAGAAGGTGGAGAACCTGGGGTTCAAATTTAAGGAGCTGTTCTGTGCCTAAGATCTGCCTTCTTTGTTAATTGTTAAATGTTAATTTTGCTGATATAAACAACTTGCAAGGATAAAAGAGAAAAAGAGAAGGAAATAGGCATACTAAGTTATATTTAAATCTCCAGGTAGGACACACCTGGAGCCTCCAGCTCAGGTGACTACAAAGACTGCCACTGGGCCCTTAGAACATCTACAATATAAGACCACTCTACTAAGACTGAGAGACATAACTGCCCTGCTTGTTATGCTTAAAGATGTTATTAATTGACAGAAGAAACTATGTGGAGTCTGGGAGTAGAAACAGAGAAGTGAAATGAGAAGGTTCTACACCCACATGTGGTGGCTAAAAATTGGGAGGGAAATCGCAATTGTGGAGGTCCCTCCTGAGAAGCAAAAGAGTCCCAGCACCATATTGGGCTCACCAGCACAGGGCTCCAGTGTCAGGAAAAAAAATCTCCATAACTTCTGACTGAAAACCAGCAAGGAATGTGGCTGAGTGAGATTGAAGGTGACTGGAGTCAGAGACATTCCTCTTAAATGTCCTGCACAGGCACAAGCAACTTTCAGTGGCTTTTCCATACAAACAGCCTATCTTGGCTGTGCTGTGGGCTTTTCTAAAATCTCTCAAAGATTCTTAAGCTTCCAAAACAACATCTGGCTTTGGTCTGCCATAGTACTTGCTGAGCAGCCCCAAGACCATCACTAACAGCAATCAGCTTTAAAATGCAGCTTGACCTCTCCCTGGAAGCTCCAAGAACAACACAAGTGAATACCATCTGCAGGTCACTTTATAGCTTATGCCATCTTGCTCTGGGAAGGACATAAGCAACAGCTGAACTTGGCTTTCAATAGAGTCCCTCCCCAAAATTCCCTGTGGCCATTTTCAGACCACAACAGAGCACCATTCAACCACCTCCACAAAAGACACACCCAAAGGTCAGATTGAGCAGGCACAAGAGCCCTGCTAAAGCAAATCCTGGTCCATAGAGTCAGCCCCTGCACAATAGCTCCTCCACTGAAGCCATGACTAGTTCTCACAACTGATCAGCCTGAGGGCCATTCCTTGCCACTGATTTACAGATAGCAACCAGGGCTCAACTATAATAGGAGGTAACACACCACCCACATAAGGGACACACCTGGAGCATCCAGCTCAAGTGACAATGAAGACTGCCACGGGGCCTTAAAACACCTAAAATATAAGGCCACTCTACTAAGACTGGAAGACATAACTGCCCTGCCTAATACATAGAAAGAAACTCAGGGAGGTAGACAAATGGAGGGGGAAAAGTAACATGTCTCAAATTAAAGGATAGAACAAAGCTCCAGAAAAATAGCTAAACGAAATGAAGACAAGCAATCTACCAGATGCAGAGCTCAAAACACTGGTTATAAGGATGGACAATGAACTTAAAGGAAGAGTAGATGAACTCAGTGAGAACCTTAACAAAGAGATAGAAAATATAAAAATAGAGATAGAAAATATAAAAAAGAACTAGTCAGAAATGAAGAATGTAATAACTGAAATAAAGAATACATTAGAGGAATTCAATAGTAGATTAGATAAAGAAGAGGATTGAATCAGCAATATGAATGATAAGGTAGCAGAAAACACCCAATCAGAACAGCAATAAAAAAAAAAGAATTAAAGAAAATGAGGATAATTTAAGGAACCTCTGGGATAACATCAAGCATACCAATATTCACATCATAGGGGTACCAAAAAGAGAACAGAAAGAACAAGAAATAGAAAACCAGTTTGAAGAAATAATTACAGAAAAATTTTCTAATCTCTTGAAAGAAATAGACATACAACTCCAGGAAGCACAGAGAATTCTCCAAAACATGAACCTGAAAAGGTTCACGCCAAGACACATCATAATTAAAATGCCTAAGGTTAAAGACAAAGAGAGAATCTTAAAAGCAACAAGGGAAAGCAGTTAGTTACCTATAATGGATCTCTCATAAGACCATCAGTTGATTTCTCATTAGAAGCTTTTCAGACCAGAAAGATTTGGCACAAAATATTCAAAGTAATGAAAAGCAAGAACCTAAAACCAAGGTTACCAAGAAGAGCTATTATTTAGACATGAAAGATAAAGAGCTTCTCAGACAAGAAAAAACTAAAGGAGTTCATAATCACCAAACAAGTATAACAGGAAATGTTGGAGGGACTTCTTTAGAAAGAAAAAAAAAGAAAAAATATGAATAATAAAATGAAAATAACTACAGATATATCAACAATTACTTTAAATGTAAATGGATTAAATGCTCCTATCAAAAAACATAGTGGCCGAAAGGATAAGAAAATAAGACCCTTACATATGCTATCTATAAGATACTAACTTTAGATCAAAAGACACATACAGACTGAAAGTAAAGAGATGAAAAAAGTTATTTCATGAAAATAGAAACAAACAAACAAACAAAAGCTAGGGTAATGATACTTATACCAGACAAAATAGACTTTAAAACAAAGGCTATAACAAGAGACAAAGAAGAACCCAATACTCTCACTTCTGGTTATTTATCTAAAGAAATCCAAAACACTACTTCGAAGGGACATGTACATCCATATGTTCATTGCAGCATTATTTACAATAGCCAAGATAGGGAGGTAATCTGAGTGTCCATCAATGGATAAATGGATAAAGAAAAGGCGGTACATATATACAACAAAATACTACTCAGCCATAAAAAATATATATATATAAAATTTTGCCATCTGTGATAACATGGATGGACCTAGAGGGTACTATGCTGAGTGGAGTAAATCAGACAGAGAAAGGCAAATGTCATATGATATCACTTATAAGTAGAATCTAAAGAACAAGATAAACAAACCAGAAACAAGCTAATAGATACAGAAAACTATTTGTTGGCTGCTGGATTGGGAGGCAAGGCTGGAAGGATGAATGAAGGAGAAGAAGGGATTAAGAGGTACAAAACGGTAGTAACAAAATAGTCATGCGGATGTAGAGACAGTCATGCGGATGTAGATTAAGTCATGGAGAATATAATCAACAATATTGTAATGACTGGATGGTGTCAAATTGGTACTGGACTTATCAGGGTGACCACTTCAGAGTTATATAAATGTCCAATAACTGTGTTGTACATCTGAAACTAATATAATATTGTGTGCCAACTATAATTTAAAAAAATAAGAAATAAATTTAAAACACAATGGAAAAAATGTTATGTAATGAAATTTCGTACAGTCAGCATTAACTACATTTGCTGTGAAAAGATTTTTTTCTTTCTTTCTCCTCTCAATCTTGTTCATTCTTGGTCTTGCTCTCATTCTCTTTTTCTATGAATAAATCATGGTGATTTTGTGAAAATTTCTGCCAGCTTTACTCAGTCTTTCACTTAGATGTTGCAGTAACCACATTTTTATCCAATCATCCAATATCCAGGGCTCTTTTTTGCTGACCTTAAACACTTCTCTTTTGTAATCAGTGAAGACTCATCAGTGACATTAGTAGTTCTGTGTAATATAATATGTTTGTGTTCTGTATTTTTTCTAGGCAAAGAAATCAACTCTGACAAAGTAATGTCTTCAACATAATTGTCATTAACAAAAAGATTAGAGAGTTCTCATAAAAATCATAGAGCTGGAAGTCATTCTCTTTTGTGACTCTACATCTTCCTTTGCTCCAAACTTGTTAAACAAAACAAATAATTATGTTTTATTAAGCACCTGCTCAATGAAGTTGGAAAATTAGACTATGGTGACATTAAATTCTGACCTTTGACTTTTTCTGTCAGATGTCGGAATGACTATTTCTACCGGATCTTGGTATGACATTAGGGAGCAGTTGGCTAGTGCTCAGATTCTCCAAACTTGCTCTCTGGTCTCTTGCTAATGCTCATCTTGTTCAGTGTCTTAGATTTATAATGATTTATTTACCATGTGGGGTAACAGTATCTCCTTTTATCTTAAAGGGAACAAATTCTATATGATTTTGAGTCCTTGTTCTCAAGGGAACTCAGAGAAAAATGGGAAAACTTGGAAACAGATGTTTGTCTTCTTTCCTAGTATAAAATTTGGACAAGTATATAAGGAAAGAGATATATGAGAGAAAAAAACACTGAGTCTAAATCAGTTGGGACTTCTTATGTGAGGAGGACATATTAGAATATCACCACATCTGATAGAAGAACTATGAATTTGAATAGTTTTTCTTAACAGTGGGCCTAACATACTTGTTTTGAAATGTGATCACTGGCCCTTTAGTATTTTAAAGCATAGTTAGACTTGGCATTGCCTTTAAGTTATAAGCACAGTGAAGTTTAGAATTGTGAATAATGTCAGCCCAGATTATACACAAGATGAAATGTGAGAAAAAACATTTTAGTAGACCAGAGAAGAGAGGAAAACCTTGGGTAAAAGATGTACTGAAACAGAAAATGTAAGAAAAATGAGGCATATTTATCAAACATCTATTATGTGTCAAGTACTGTGCTGGGCATATCATAAATATACAGGAAAACTGAACAATAGAAATAGCAGCCCATGAAAGGAGCTAGACTACAGAGAGTAAAATAGATAAAAGAAGGCAGCATTGAAATAATGAATTAATGTAGAATTTACTTTAAAAAATCAAAACATCCATTTTATAAAATATTGAAATAGGGAACCCAGAGTTCTACATCTATGAAAATTTAAGAGAGACAGATAGCCTTTTTTCTACTTTTAGGCAACATACTAAGCTTTATCAATTCTATGAGTTCCCTGAGTCACTTATCACAATTCACTCATTTCCTTTTTTCTGAAGTTATCCATAGTGATTCTCATATTTATTTAATGACAATACTGGTTCACTATCACAATTGTAGAAATCATGTGCTGCTGTCGAACCATGTGTCTTAATTTTGTTTTAGGGGATACAATCTTTTTAAGGATTTGAGATAAAGCTGCTAAAAAAACAAGTCCAAATTTAGTACATAATAAAATGCTTAAGGGGAGAAAGAAAAAGATAGAGTATAAGAATATTCAGAAGGCTATCTAATGTAGAGAACAGGGTCTATAATGAGAAATTAGCTAGAAAACAGGGTTTCTGAAGGACAATCAAAGGAAGAATAAAGGTGACAGTCACCTAAGTGGTTATAAAATCTCTACTGGCTTTGATATTGATTTTATTTGTTTTATTTTCTTTGTGTTTGATATTGATTTTATTTGTTTTATTTTCTTCTCTTACTATTCATATTTAAGTCTGAAACTCAACTAGAAAATATTTCATCTCTATTCAGAAGTTATTAGAAGAGAATTTGGAAAAACAATTCAAAAAATAATTGAGTGGAATGGTTAGAGTTGTAGCAAAAAAAGAAAAAAAAAGATTTGAAAATGATGAGCCTCATACAAGAACCTACAAAGTAAGAGAGAAGTTTAAGAAAAGCTATTAAAAGTGTTTAAACCTGGATGGATGTCTGCAATGGCCCTAGCAGGAAAAATGATTACTTTCACCTTGACCAAGCTGACTTAGTAGTAAGAAACTTGCTAGAGATATTCAATATGCAAATAGAATTGACCTGAACTACACTCCTGAGACATGCATCACCCACACACTACCTTTCTTAGTACTGAATCGTTATCTTACCCGATACACACACTTCCAATACACATTTACTCACACAGACTCATTCACACTGAGCTTATTATTACTATTACTATTTATTACTATTACTATTACTATTACTATTCTATTATTATTTTATTATATCTTAAGCTAATGATGAAGACATCTGGAAATAAGTTATCTTATTAAGATACTAGAAGTTCTGAAGAAGAGTTCTTTGGTAGTAAGAGAGAGAATAGAATTAGAAGGACACTACAAAAGATAATGTAATATAGAGAAATGTAGGATACATGCAGGATCTTAACTCTTTTGTTTAGCTGCTCTCCAGAAGTAAGTACACCATGGGAACTTAATAAATATTGGTTGACTGAATAAGTGAATTGTTCAAGGTCAGTGCTTCCACATCAATTTTATTTTATAGCAGACTTAGAAAATGTATGGTAAATAAGGGTAAACAGATGTGGTTTCTTGCAACTGGAGAAGATTAACTCTTAGGGTTCCAGTCTACCCCCCAGGTCTTACAGAATGCCCAAAGAATGATCACTTGATTTTCTGAGTGCCTGCATATGTCATGACCTACTGCATGGGAAGCACTAGTGTAATCTATGAAAACTTCATTTAAAATATACTTTTATTTGGGTTTGATATTAGCTTATTCTGACTCTTATGTCTTCTGTACAGATGGAGTTTGGGGTTTGAGGTGTAAAATGCTCCCCTTCCTCTAATCAAAGGCAGCTGCTCTTTGGCAAGATCCATGGCTTAGCACTTGGTATGCTGGGTTGGATTTAAGCCCTGCTCACCCATCCACTGGGCTTATATAATATACTCATTTTACATTCTACTGTTCTTTCACACAACTAATTTTATGCAACCTCTAATCTAGTAGTCAATGATTACCTTATACTTTTAAATTTATCGTTTTTGCTTCTTGTCTTTAGGAAACATTCCCTTGGCTCAAATTTCTCTTTATTTAATTGTTTGCTCAAGTTTCAGAATTCTATATTCTCTTAAATCTATTTAAAAATGAGAAAAAATAGAAATTAAAATTTTTTTCTCATTATCTTTTGTGTCAGTGGTTTTGTTTTGATTTGATTTCTGTCAATCTAATTCACACTGAATCATATCCTCTGATGATTCAAGTTGATGTCAAAGCCCACTGGTCATGACTTCCAGGAACACACCTGTTCAGTGTATTCGCCTTGCTGTTGACATGTGAGCTATCTGGAGAAGTTTTCTAGAGGAGCTTATAATAGTAATGGGGTCTGGGACTATACGATTCCAAGAATGGGTGGAAAAGTGGAGGCTCATTTTGGATGGAGTGCTGTCTGGAAGCAGGGGCTGTTCAGCAACTGATTGTCTTAGTCATTTTTATACTGAAGATGATAAGAGCAAAGCCAAGCTAAAGTTGTCATTGATAAAGAAGCAGTTAAACCTCAGGTTAACCAGCAGAAGGGCTGTTATTTGTATAGTTTGGAGAGTAGCCTCGTCTCTGTCTTATTTCAGGCACAGTCATGGAGTAGCCTTGTTTGTCTTGTCCACCACAGTCACCAGGTGGTCATGTCTGTGTATTGTTAATTCTGCAAGCATTGTTCATGTCAGCTGGAAACATCAGGCCTAGCTAGTAGACCTCCAACATTTTTGATGCAGAACATTTTTATTCATATGGTTATTATTGTCTATTCACTCATATTGGAGTTTTTCTCCTGTGAAAGCATTCTGTGAAATAAATGAGTGTCATAGGTGTCTGCATTCTACCTGGGTTGGCCACACAATTTAAAGGATAGTTCCCAAGTATCTCATTTTTGGATTGATGATCCCACCCACTATAACTCCCCCCTTGTGGTTTCCGTTTTGTGTAAAGGATATTACTGGGATTTTGTCAGAATTAGCTTCAAAATACAATAATATAGAAAAAATCCTAAGTGTTTTTTCCATACTACTCTTTAAACTTACCCATCTGTCTAGATATAAAAAAGACATTGAAATTTCTGGGAGGCCTTCTATTACTTTTATTACTATACACTTTATTGTACTGATGTAGCTTTTTCTTATTTTTATATCTAATTGGTATTTTCCATGGAAACTGGCAGGGAAGGAAAGGCAGTGGTTTGAGAGGTAGTCATTTCACTTTCTTATCTGGAGAAAAGTATGTGATTTCTAAAAACTAAAAGAGAAAAGATAAATTTTCCATAAATATTATTTAATTTCTTACATGAAAATTGTTATAATTTCTACAAAATGTTATCAATCTCAAATTCTCAAATTTCCCTTTTCAGAAAAGAGGGAAACCGACTGTATAGTAAATAGACTTAAAGACACTCTCAGTACTCTTCGATAAAAAAGCCTCAGGTGCCCTCCTGCTGCACAGACTAGCATTTCAAATGTAGACATATCTAAGAGATGATCATTTAGCCAAATTACAAACCTGCTGACCTCTTTTTAAGGAAAGATTCAGTCAAGAAAAATTAATCTAATATACTTCCAACTGCCTTCCTCTTCTCACCCAGAAAATGCTAATTACTGACCTTGACCCCTGTGAATGTGGTGTAAAGGAATGAAGGCTTTCTGATGTTGTGCTCAGAAAAATACAGCTTAGAAGTAAAATAGAGTCCACATTTTCTAATAAAAGCAAAATATCTTAAAAATCTTTATTTCTGCCATTGTTCATTAATTTATTTGAGATTAATAGAAATTGAATTTTTAATTGGCATGTTATTTAATAGTTTTCAGAGATATGATTATGAACTTTCAAAAATAAGAAAGACTTTAGAAATCATATAGGTTTATGCTTAAAACTAACATAAAAATGTGATCCAGGTTCAGTTAACTTATTAAACACATTGTCCCCCCAAAGAGATGAATTATATCCTTAATTTATTTAGTATTTTATTTACAAATATTCGTGGTAAATTTTCAAGATGAGATATAAACAAACAGTATTTTCCTAACATATGTGATCGATCAACCCCTATTCAATGCCACATCTGTTAAAATTTTCTAGAAGAATATTTCAAAAAGCACTATTTGAGAGACACTTCTATTCCAACTTTCTTATCTTCATGAAAAAAAACAGGCAGGGATCATCTAAAGTGAAGTAGCCATAGTCTGTGTCAATTCCCAGAATAGTACTGAAGACTCCGATTTCTAGGGTTTTCTAGTACACATACTTAAAATGTGCATACTGGATGATTGATGTTAAACACACTTATCTGTATTATATTATCTTTTTGTTATTTTAGAATATATTAAAGTGTTGTTACATTGTCTTATGAACTTATAATCAAGTAAATAATCCTGAACTGACAAAGCTGTTTTGTTTTATTCTTTTTACATTTGACTATCTTGCCAAATACATAGACATTCTTTGAGTATAAATCAAATGACAGCAGATTGATAGGAATCAATATAAGTTGGATGATTTTGTTTAAATATTTGATTATAGCCAGAAAAATACATTCAAGTAGCTCAAAGCCTATTATAAGTTTCTCTTCATTGCCACAATTGCAAATTCGACCTGAATCTAATGTCTGTATATCTATGGCACAAGCACTGATTGAAGCCTCTTTTATAAATAAGTAGTTTGCTATTAACGAAGTTATATATTTCAATAATATACAAAATACATTAGTTTCTTGAAGCAAAGCATCAGTGGTAAAGCTATTTGGGGAGCACTTTGAACAATAAACAAAACTAGGGTGGGTTTGTAACTGTTAAAGACGAATTAGGGAAAAAAATAATAGGGTTTTATGCAAATTTTTCAGAACTTTCTTATAGAGGTTCTTTATACTAGGTGGTAATGTAAATAGTAAGTATAATCTTACAAAACTGAAGATAACTTAGAAAGTCTCATTATTACCATTAGTAAGAACTGCTATGTTTAAACCAAGATAAAATTTAAATTAAACTATCTTGTACAATAATTACATTGTTATCACAAGGAAAGTATTTATGACTGTTTAAAAAAATTTTGATCTCAGTTTTACAAATATTCTAGAAAAAATGATAAAATACTAATGGAGGGTTAGCTGTATATGAAAGGAAACTATTTATTTTTATTTCTTGTGATTCAGACACATGGATTTTTGGGTCTTTGAGAAACCTGATAACATTCAGTATAAGGGAACAGAATATTTCTTCTTCCATCTTTCTCCAATTATGTTACTCCTCAGCATGTTTCTCCTCTATATAATGTTAAGACCTTTCTTTCTTGAAGTTGCTTTACCTGTCCCACCCAAGTACAGTTTAAAAATGGCTCTAGCATTTACATACACTCTTTCTCTGGAAACAGACTTTGGTTGTTCATCCCTACAAAAAATCCAACAATGAGATACCACTACAGCTATTAGAATAGCCAAAATTATAAACACTAACAACAATAAATGCTAGTAAAGTTGTGAAACAACAAGAATTTTCACTCATTGCTTGTGGGAATGCACAATGGTACAGTCAATTTGAAAGACACTTTGTCAGTTTTTTACAGAACTAAACATATTTCTATCATATGATTCAGCAATCACTCTCTTTGGAATTTACATAAAGGAAATGAAAACTCATGTACACACAAAAGCCTGCACATAGATGTTTACAGAGCTTTTATTCATAATTGCTAAAAACTGGGAGCAACCAAGATGTCCTTCAGCACGTGAATGGATAAGTTATAATGCATCCAGACAAAAGAATAGTATTCAACACTAAAAAGAAATGAACTATAAAGCAATTAAAAGACATACAGAAACTTTAAGTACATAATACTAAGTAAAAGAAGCAAATCCAAGACAGCTCCATACTGAATGATTCCAACTACATGACCTCCTGGAAAAGGCAAAACTATGGAGAAAAATAAAAGATCAGTGGATTTCAGAAGGAGGGGATGATGTAGAGGAGAGAATAGGCAGAGAACAGAGGATTTTTAGGATAGTAAAAATATTTGGTACAATATAATGATGAATTTATGTATTATACATTTGTCCAAACCCATTAAATATAGAACACCATGTGTGAGCCGTTAGGTAAATCACAAACTTTGAGTGATTTAATGTGTTGATGTAGGTTTCTCCTTGTTGACAAATGCACAATTGTAGTGAATGATGTTGATAACAGGGGAGATTTGCATGTTATCATGCAAGTGGAAAATTTTTATACAATTTTCTAAATTTTATTATAAACCTAAAAATTCTCTAAAAAGTCTTTAAATTAAAAATAATAATAATAATCTGTGTAAGAGTCACCTATTATGATGAATGTCCAGCCTGATTCAATACATATTTATAAAAACAATTTAAAATTTAAATTATTTTGAGATGTTACACAGGGATCCATGAGGAAGAGAGCAATATTAAATTCATCTTTATGTCTTCAAGAACCAAACAGTGCCTAGTAACTGAGGTTTGACTGTTATGAACAATAGATGAACACTAAACTAAGTTAACACTGCCTTAATTTGTAAAAAAAAAAAAAATGTTATGCTTCAGAATATAGTTGATTATAAACTGGATGACCAATCATCTTGGTTTTCCCAGGATTAAGGAATTTCTCAGGAGACAGAAATTTCTGTGCTAACACCATCACCGTTCTAGGTGAATAGAAATGATTTGTCAACATCTTTAAACACAGAAAATATGAGAGAAGGAAGGAAAACTAGAAACCCTTACTAGATCGGAAGGACCTTTTACATCTGTAGCCTCCCATGGAATCCTTTTCTCCTTGGTCACTTCTTTTAAAGCTCCTCTTGCCCAGAGACTTTTGATTCCTATCTCACCACTTCTATTCTTTCACTTACCTAAACCCCTTCCTCAGACTCAGAAGTCCAGAAGTCAGTGCCCTAACCTACTCTACCTTCATCTTTCTGTTCATTAAAACTCACCCAATTTATTCTTTTTCTTTAGAGATAATACATTACAATACGATATAATGTCTTATATTCTAATTCCTTCAAACACATATATTTGCATGTTATGCATTCAACAAATACATATTAAATATTTACTTTGTGTTGAGAATTGTTCAAGACCCTGGAGACAGATATTATAGTCTCATTATTGGCTGTAGTAGAGTTTTATAAAGTCACTGTGAACACTGTATTATAAATACTGAACCATTGCTCTTGGAGAAACACAAGGTTAGGTTCCTATGTGTCACTAGTCACATTTTCATCAACCAATTAATACATAACTTGGTTTTGCATGTGTTTCTGTGCTTCACCTTATTCAAATATATTGTTGATTCATTAACATTGAACTCAAGACCAACAGCACTATAGCTCATGCCTGTACAAAGCTTATCCACATGGCTACGAACGAATGCAAGAGTACTGATGTTAAGGTCACAAATCAATTCTCAAATACCAAAATTACCAAATAATCAGGATAAACTGTAATTCAATAAATAGAAATATTTTGAGAAAAAAGAAGAGAGCTGCCAAGGTTGATGACCAGATTCAGGGCAGGATTTATCAGGGTAATGCTGTTGAATCTGAGGCTCTAAATATGTATGTTTGCCAAGTAAACATAGAAAATGGCCAGTCTAGGTGGAGGGAACAGCATGTGTGTGCACACAGAAGGGAAACTGCATGTGTTGTTTGAGCATAAAGAATAGGGTGAGGGACTAGTACGAGATGAGGTACAAAGGTGAGATGGAGCCAACTCAGAAGAATTTACTGTAAAATGAAAAGTTTGGAGTTTATGAATGGTAAAGAGTTAGAAAATCCTTAGAAAAAGCGGAGGAATGATCATATTTTCCCTTTAAAAAATTTCATGGGCATCTCTATGAAAGATGGATTAGAGAAGTATAAGGCAAGACTCAGGGAACACAGAAAGGAAGTGGTAGCAATTTGGCAATTTGACAAATGGAGGTGCCTATATTAAGACAAAAATAATTTTATGAGATAATGAAGAGAAGAAAAATTTTGCATGTTACCATCCACCTAAATAAACAAATAAGGTCATATTACTTTGAGATGAATGGTAAATCCAGAAAATGATAGCTAATAAATATTTTAGCATAGGAGTCTAGAATTTAGGAGAAGAATCTCAGTACAAGATGCTTATTTCAGAATCTTTCAAATAGAAATGGCAAGCAGAGCTAAAGGCATAAAATAAAGTGTCTATGAAAAATAATAGTTATAGCTAATACCTACTAGCACATATTATGATATTGTTATTATCTCCACTTTACAGGTGGGCCACAGAAAAAATAAATAACTTTCCAAAAGTTAAATGTTCTCAAATAGTAGAGACTAAATTTGAACCAAAGGAATATGGCTTCAGATAACTTGGAATTTTCTCTGGGGTATGTTAAAATTTAAGAACTAGACAAGATAAGAAGCTGCAGAAAGAATTTTCTTTGCTCACCATAACTCCACCTTAGTTTATATAAATCTCTGTAACTTCTGTCTAAAATCCCAGATTCTGATGTTTTTATTCCAAATCAATATCAGAATTTGAATGCCACCTTTTGAACCTTTCACTCTGCTTTCTTTCAAGCCTTTCACTTAGCTTCTCATCCAGTTTTTATGCTCTGTTAATTTTCTAGCTGTATTCACTTCTACCATTTGACTTACCAATTGAACCTTCCTTTTTCTCTTATCCCCATCTTCCTGCTGTTTTCTTTGGCCTTCACTTCTTCACTTCCTTTAATTCTTCATGTATCAAAATCTCATAAAACTTGTTATATGGGGGCACATGTGTGTGCAAATAAGTAAATAAATAAATATGGAAATATTATATATATATGTGTATATATATATACATATATATATATGTATATATATATACACATATATATAATACACAAATAAACATGGAGTTGATACTTATGACTCAGTGCATTCATGTCTACAAAGGATGAGTATGTATTAAGTCAAATGAGTATGTGGTTGAACACTGTGACTGGCTAACCTATGATGACATAGCCAGGAAGGGTATTATGGAGTCTTACTAGGCTAGAAAAGACTATGGAAATCACATTGGAGATGATTCCAGGAAGAAAAAGAGATTAGCTTTTATCAATTTCCTAGCATACTAAAATCCTTGTAGAAAAACATTGACTTTTCTATGTCCTTTTTGCATTTTTTCCCCCTGGCCAGATTCATTCTTTCTCACATATCTTCAAAGCAGAAAAAGTCAGAATGATAAATAAAGGTTGCCTACACACACACACACACACACACACACACACACACACACACACATACACACACTCAAAAAAATAATAAATCAAAGAGTTTAGATTTTGCTTTTAAAGAGATTATTGTTCTAATGAAATATGTCTGATGTTAGTACTTAGGGAAATCTCCACTTCAACAGTGACATGGGAACTTTCACAAAGAGATCCAAGTGGGAAGTAAAGACACAATTTAATAAAACCTGTCTGTGTTGCTTTATTCTCTCTTGTAATATTGGACAATTATATAAATTATTAATTCACAATGTGTGCTTATAATAAATCTTTTTTAAATATAAAAAAAATAACAGGAGATGATTTAAAGTAAAGAATAAAATATTGGTGAAAAATTGCCAGATTTTCACTGATTAGGAACCTACAGTTTAAAACAATATTAATCACAACTCCCTTATCATTTTTTTTTTTTTTGCTTCAATGAAGTCAAAGTGTTCTCTCTAGTTCATTGTTTTTATAAATACCCATTATAGTAATTGTCTGTAACTCTCTTTTGGTATCTACTCTTCTGTGTGTAATCATTTGGGTGTAATCAGTCCTGCACCTTGGTCAGCACAGAATATACAAATGTTGTTCTAGGGGAAAGGACAGCTTGCTCCTACTGATAGTGTCACCTGACACATGTCCTGATTAAAAACTTGGCTCCCTGGAGAAAAAAGTTATCTATGCCAAAAAAAAAAAAAAAAAGAGGAATAAAGTCCTATAAGCCTCAGTAGAGGTTTTCTGTCTAATATGCCTGCTAAAAAGAAGCCATAATTCACTTACATTCTACAGACACTATCACTCTTTTCTCTTAAGAAGAGCAATAAATTTTAACCAACAGACCATCTCAGACTTAGCAGAGAAACTTAATTTGACATTTATTTAATAGTCACTCTGGAAATCACAGTTGCTTTCAGCTGAAAGGCTCATATTAAAACACAAAAGTAACAAAAAGTATGAAAGAAAAGGCTTCAGGTTTAAAAATACAAATGAATTAATAGCTAGAATGCTATTAATCAAATTTATGAACATGAGTATTTTATCTGGTGTCATAAGTACCACCCAGTGAATTCAATGCCATCTCCTAACTCTGTGATTGCATTTTCTAAATCTATGAGAATGTTTTAATTCAGAGACTCATAGAAATGGACATCATCTCAGAGAAAGGAGAACAGATTCAGTTGATAAGAATTCTTATACTGCAATGTGGAAAATTAGTATGACTATTCAATTACCAGCTAATTGGTAATTAGCTAATAGTCATCCTAAATATAATTTCTGGACTGTAATAGTGTAACAGTGTAATATCTGTTCTTAAAACAGCGTTTAAGGATTGGGTTTGACCGTCAGTGTTGCTTTTATAAATTTGCAGATGTAACGCAACTCAAAATAGTTTAGAGCCAATCGATTTAGGTTCAAACTCCATCTTTGCTCTCATGTGTGCCTTGTTTTCCTTATATTTAAAATCTAGATGAAAATAGTACTAATTTTACAAGAGCTTGTAGGAGTTAATATTTCTAAAGCACTTAGAACTTGTACAAACTGTGTTAGTGTGTGTAAAATAAATAAAACATCATTGTAAAATTTATTTAATCTGGAATTCTGAAATGTATCATTAGTAAATATATATTAAAATGATATTTACTAATTAGATTGTTAAAATAATTTAATGCAGATTGCATTAAGTAAATATTAACTTTACTATGATTAGCTATTAATAAATAGAAACAAAATAAAATTTCCATGCCTGTAGCAATAATGAAAATACTTATTATAGACATTTTCCAATTTATAAATGGTCCTAGAGATAGTATTGTTATGGTTAAGAACTTGGACTTTAGAATCAGATAGGCAAGATGTATCTTCATTCTGCCATTTAGCAGCTTTGTAATATTTGTGATGACATTAGGGCAAACATTTATTCTCTGCCAGTATCAATTTCTTCTTCTGAAAAATGTGAATAATAATTCCTGTTTCTGTTAATGTGAAAATTAACTGATATCATGCTTGCAAAGTAGCTGGCATACAGTATACATTCAATAATTGGTGGGTATTAGTAACATTCATTTTCCTTGTATTTCATGGATGGCTTGCGACTCAAACTTCAGATATATACTCCTGTTAACTCACTGTTACTGATTCTTTACACTTATTGATATATGTATTTCCTCACCAGTAATAAAAGTGTTCAGCACACTTTTATTCATATTTGGTCCTCATCTCTCCTCCCCTCACACCATTATATTGACATTGGGAGGTATGAACTACAACCTTATCCAATTTGCCATCTTGGAAAAAGATGCCACAGACCACTCCTCCATGTAAGTCACTTCTTTGGTGAAATAAACTAGAAAACAAAGGAGAATTGTCAAAGTGTGTGTGGCATAACATTCCTTCCTAGATTCCCCAGATATACACCATTATCATATAAATCTTCACCAATTTTCTATGTACTTAAAAGTAATTACTTTTATTTTTTGTTAATTAGATTATTTGTATGCTTGATATGTAAAATGTTGCTATATAAATATGCTTCTGAATAGCTTTAATGGATATTAAGTGTCCAATAGAGGATTGTAGCTTCTTGTTTTTGTTTTATATGGTAACAAAGAAAGCAAATAGTTCTAAACTTCTTTAATGGCTAGGAATGTTTGTTTTTCAAGGGCAGGACCTTGAAGAGCTGACTTCTGCCCATCAAATTACACATATCATCCTGGATTCAAATTAAAATCAAAACTCTCAAATGTCAATATTTCAAATATATAATGCATGTTGAGTAATGCATCTTAATAGTTCTAAGTTAGTGACAAAAATTTATTTTGCTCTTTAAGAGGTAAAATGTGTAAATGTTACAAAGACCTAGTTCAACTACAGTTTTGAAACAATGTAAACAGGGTCAAAAAAAGTACAAAAAACAACAGTGTTGGCCCTTTGTCTTGCTCTCCTTTAGCACTGGACTTTCAAGGTCTAGTAAAGTGCTTTTCCAAGAAGATTGTAGTTAAGCCACGTGCTCTTTAATGTAAATTGAACAGAGAAATACCATGGCAAAAATAAAATAATTTAAACTATTATTAACCAAACAATATCTGTCAGAGAAATCTACAATCTTTATGCTATAAATTTAAATCCTTTAAGTTTTCATCAAAGACCTCTTCAAAGTTTTTGTGTTTAAACAAACCATCCATTACAAATTATATAGACCTTTCTACCCGTTTAAACCTAGTAATTTATGGCACTTTGTCCACCTGAATCAAAAACAAAACAAAACAAAACAAGAAACCACTTCTACAATATCAGTTTGTAATTGTTTTGTTTAAAACAGATGAATATTCAAATATAGATCTTCATCAATTTACTAATTTCATTTTAAAAGAAATTCACAGGGTAGGAAGTTTAGAAAATGCTTCCATTTGGTAGATTTTTTTTTTTAAATAAAGAGTTTTAACAATTTTGAGGCAAATTCTTTTACTGTTTCACACTGCAGATTTTCGTTTCTTTTAGTTGCTAGAGATTATACTAGACCTTGAGAATAGAGATTGTCTTCAAGAAATTTAGATTCTTGTGGAAGAAATAAGGAAAAATAAAAAAGTTTTCAGCTGTTTGGTTCTTTAGCGACGTCTCATTGAGGTACAGAGAAATTAATGATAACTTACATCAGGATACACATTAATTTAGGGTCCAAGTTGACCACCCAGTTCTGCTTATGTTCACTGCATTCTCCACTACATGGCTCATATCATCAATGTCAGTGACCACAAAATAACTCCAGCTTTCATTTCTCCTAAGCACCAAACTCATATTCCAAACAGCCTACCAGATGCTCCACAAATCATCTCAAATTTACAGAGTTCAATGCTGAAACTATTTTCTATTCACCCTAAATATTTTCCCTACTTACTTCCTATTATTGTTTTTTAAACTGATATCCATCCAGTTGCAAAACATGAAAATCAAGGGGTTATTTTTTATTTTATGTTTATTTCTCATAAGTAAATTTTATGCAAATCTTTTTATCATTTCTGTTGAAAAATACCAAAATATCTCCCCTGTTTATAAGATTAAATCTCGGTCGAATCTGATTCATTAAGCAGTGGACCCATCTTTTTTATCAATAGGAAATGATGCTCCTATGAGAATCTAATGTCTGATGATCTGAGGTGCAGCTGAAGTGGTGATGCTAACACTGGGGAGACACTGCAAATACAGATGAAGCTTCACTCCTTGCCCATTGCTCACTTCCTGCTATACGGCCCAGGATGGAACAGGCCACAAACTTGTACTGGTCCGCTGCCAGGAGATTTGGGACCCCTGTCATAAAACTCCCAAAATTTACACCCTTGCCTTCTTGTCCAGCTTTCTGTGGTTTCCACACGTAGATAAGGTATGGTAATTCTCATTCTTAACTTTGCTTGTGGCCATTGAAATTTAAGACTACCTACAAATATGTATAACAACTAAAAACAGCAATACAAATTACCATAGGAGATTCTAAGTTTTGATTTGTGTTTCAAAAGTAAAAATCACCTGTAGAAAAAGGCTACGATTATAACACAATTCAATAATTGGAGATAATAACCCAATTATAATGTTTCAACGTATTAAAAGCTTAGTGAGTTATGAGCTATTGAACAATCCTTTTCCTTATTCTAAATGATAACTTCCCATCTGGTAAATTGGTTTTATTTTCTTCTTATCCAAGCTTATGTAATTTAAATTAATTTTCTTCAAATATGCTCTATTATATTCCTACAATACATATTTAAATATATTAACCCTTTACTAACAGGATCCAATAAAATTGAGAATTTACGAAGGGCAAAATGTTGAACTAAATTTTGTTCTATCTCTGTACATGAACAAAATATCCATCATTAATTAAAAAGTGTAAATTAAATTAATATAGACTCTTTTCTATAGGAAATAATGTTTTGTGGGATCATTTAAAGATATTTTGTTAGCTATAAGTATTTCTATTCTCTCTTCAGGTTACCTAAAGAGCATGAGTTGGCTTATAAATTTGATTTTTAAGCCAAAAAAAAAAAAAGAAACTCTATATTTTAAATATCAACCTTGAACAGTGTTCAATCCAAGAAAGGCCAACTCAGCTGTTTAGAGTTTTTTGGCTATTAAGCACATAGTTCGATATCCTAGATGTCTTAGGCATTGCTCTGAAAACTAGAATTATCCCAGGGTCCCTAAGGCCAAACAAGGTTCTAGTTGTCATGTTTTAGAAATAATCACAGTGTCTAAGAAAGTCTATAATGTAAGAGTAACTGGAATTGGAAGTCTACAACTATTATAATGGCTAAATATCTAATATTTCTGTATGTTAATGTTTTCTCCTTCCCTCTCTTTTTCTTTTCCTCTCTCTTTAGAATTCACTATTGAGTAATTTGTTTTTATTGAAATTTAGATCCTTAATGTACTTTTTATTATTTAATAAATTAATTTAAGTACACATAATTAATGTGGAGAGTAATATGTTTAAGTTGTATCTAATGCCCAACTTTGTCAAATATTAACATTTACATATACTAGTTTCTACAAATATATATAATATTGAATTGAATTTTTTAAATGAAACTATTGAAATAGTTGTAGTTCCCTGTGTCTTCATTCTTTTACTTCTAAGAGGAGAATCTATTTTGAATTTGGTGTTTAACTTTTCCAGAAATGTTTTTTTATATATTTACTGCTTACATATAAATATATTCATCTATAAGCAGTATAACTTGCTTCTTTAAATTGGATATACCCAATGTAATTCTGTTTGCACTATTACGCTCCTTGATTCTCTTCCTTCAACAGAGGGCTTCTGAAATTTTCTACATAGATGCATGCATGCAGCTCTTTTTCTTTCACTTAAACTTCTGTATCCACTTAATGACTATACTTCAATTTATCCATTTCCCTTCTTGTAAGACATGTAGATTGTCCTATTTTTTGCTATTATAATAAATTCTATAATAGATATTTTTGAAAATGTCTATTATTACGCATATGGAGAAGGTTCTCAAGGGTATGTACTTAACTGTGATGAGATGATTCTTGGAGTATGTGCATTTTTAAACTTCGTTGGATCTTGCCAAATCACTCTCCAAGATGGTATGTTTGTACCAATATATACAAAAAGAAAAGTACATGAGCACTGAAACAGAAAATAAAGTATTGTAACCACAGAATAAGCTCAAAATGGTCTTGTTCTGTTTAACAGACACTGAGTTATTTTTCAGAGACAACAGACCAAAATTGCAAGATATGCAGCAGGAGTATGTACATAAGAGAGAACTTTGACCTCCAGCTGTACCTGGGACCAAAGTTTTACCCCGCCCCCCACAGAACCAAAGAACTGGGACATAACTGAAACTTGAACACTGGAACTCTTCTAGAAGCAGAGAGCCCATTGTCCAGGAAGATCCAGTGTTGACACCCCTTTACTACAAATGGTTAATCTCTAAGATCCTTCAATCAAAACTTGCCCAGCAAACACTTGTGCATACCTGTTCCTCACTACCCCTTCAAAAACCCACCCTGAACCCTGGATGAGGTGGTTCAGGCTTTTGAACATTAGCTTCCTGTACTCCTGGGTAGCATCATTTATAATAAAATAACCAATCTTTCTCCACTGCAATTCTCCATGTTTAGTGTGTGGCTCTCCTAGTGCTGGGTGGTTATATTCTTTCTCTCCCATAATAGTTTCTGAAGATTTATCTTCCTGAGCAAGTGTTTCTTGGACTAGAAAAGTCATATTAATGCAAATAACAAGTTGTGTGGTTATAGACGCTTTTGATTCTCAACTTAAATGTTGAATTTTTGTTTCTTTTGTCCTAAAAATCACACGTGTGTTTTTCTATTTTCAAAGAAATACAATTGGAATTTTCTCAATTTTTGATCTTGGGTTGTGTTTTATTTAAAGTAATAGCTTGAACATGATCTAGGATAAAAAAATGCCCTATATAATTTTTTTTTTCTTTTAAAGAGTATGCATTACTGTAAACTCTCATATTTGAAGCCTGTCAGAGGACTCAGAAACAACATTTCTCTGTGTAACATCCCTACAAGTTATTTCATTGTCAGGGTTGGGGGATATTATGATAATATTATCTATTGGCTAATATTAAATATCTTTCATGTGCTAAACAAACTGGCAAGAAATACACTTTTCTCTAAAAGAAATTCAGAAAATGTCTTTATAAAAAAAAAAACAACCTCACCTTGCTCCTTTAATAAATTATATTCATACAGCTAAACATATAGATGATTATTTTAAAATTTCACTTATAAGACAATAATTGGAAATCATAAAAGTAGTTATGTGTGGTAATAATGTTCATCTCAGTCTGTTAAAGTATAAATTTAAATCATAGTAAAGCTTAACTATGTAATTGTATTAATTAGGGAGAGACACTTATTTAAAAAAAAAATTATTGCATAATTACAGTGCAGAATAGATCTACTGAAAATTGTCAGGGAATATTTTCTTTGGTATTTGATTTAGTGCAATTTTATGTACAAAATTTGGTTACCATGTTTATGGTTTGAAAATAAAAATTGTATACAAATCAACATTCTGTTTATAACCATAGAATCTACTGTTTGTATTTTATTATAATAAAATCAAAATATACATTTAACAATTTTCAATTATTTTAGATTACAAGACTACATTTCTTTTAATATAGCAAAATTGTAAATTCAGAATTGATTGCTAACCACTTATAATATCAGAATTAAATTAACTGACATATTTAACTGACATATTTGTCCTTTCCCCCAAAATTTTCTATCTCAAACTAAACATAAATATTAAACTACAAAATATTTAAATGAGAGGTATATGTCATGTATATGTTTCTGTCTTTGCAGTGTCAATGTGTACCATCTTGTAATTTTAGATCTTATCTTTAATCTGACATGTAGGCTAAATTATTTAAATATTGTGGTCATTTTCTGTGAGAAAAAAAATCTTTCTACAAAAACATTTTACATATCTTTTTTTTTCTAAACCATTCTGAATAAGACTAATTCCAAAACATTAAGACAAATGTAACATTCTAAAGGGAAGCTATTTCAGTTTTGATTTCTATTTGTATTAATGATATACAGAAAATGTATCTTTAAGTTTAAAATATCAGTGTTTAATGCTTTTGTTAAATTTTATTTTGTGAACATCTAGATATTTAATTGTCCTTGAAAATTTGATTTTGATAATGTTGAAAAAGGCACTGACCACTGCAAACTTACTGTGTACTTTAGTCTATACAATTCAGCAGGTACAGAATAATAGCATATAAAGAAAAAATATAGATGAAAGGCAAAAATGAAAAGTAAGATCGTTTTGCAAGCAGCATATTGTAAATGAGCAATATTTTTCTAATAGATTGATGAAATTTAGTGTGAATTATAATTCTACTACTGTAGTAGCTTTTGTAAATTTCTAAATGTCCTATTAATATTGTTACTTCTCTTAAGTAATTTGGTTGGTTTCCAAAAATGTTTTATTCAATAATATGAATATAGGGTTTTGAGCTTTTTTTTTTTTTCAGAGGGGAGGGTGGGTAAAAAAAAAAGTTCTACATAAATTAATTATCAATTTCTAAACAAACTTAAACTTCCCAATAAATTGAATGTAAATTAATGCAGACAGGCAGAATTCCATTTAGCAGCATAAAATAGCTGGAATGAAATGCAGGTGAGAATATACAAGTCAAAGACATATGAATTCAAAACTGGGAGAAAAATATGAATCTAAGAATAAACATAGACATTTTAAGACTACCCCATAGAAAATTAATTTCTAAGCAAATGTATTTAAAACTATTAACAATAATCTTATTTTTCTTTATTTCAAAGATATTTTGGTAAAATCTTCAGTGGTGAGGAAATATATATTGTGTCTCATCTCTAGATTTAATGAATTCACACTGTTTCTCAAAGGCAATTAAAAGGTTAAAAAATTAAACATAGCTTAGATGTCCTCTGTCTTTATAAATATTCATAAATTTTTGCCTATATTTTGTTTTTATATGAAATTTTATTTTACTAATAATATTTCAAATATATATTTAAATCACTATCATAAATTATTTAGATCCAAAAGAAGGTAGAGTATTAGTTGTGAAATAAAATAGTTTCTCCAAATTTTTTTCCTGTAGAAGTAAAAAATGGCTTCGACATTCATATTTAAATGAAAACCAAATTTATTTTCATAAGTAAATCCTAACATTTGAGCTTCATGTAGTCTTCTCAAAGTCATCCATGATTTGATCATTACAGTCTATATAAAATATTTGGAAAGCTTTAAAAAGTAAAATATGCTCCCACTTATTTGCTTTAAGCTTGCTATGAGTTCCTGAAACATTTTAGCCCAGCAAGTCAATAGTTACAAACACTCTTGATATGATATTCAATTAATAGCCTGACCCTACTACAAGTATTATTATGCATTATTTTTTAGAAGAGTGATTTGTTCTGGTTTGCTTTTTTAAAAATCTAAGTTTTCAAATCTTAAGTTTTTTTTACAATGAAACATCTACAAATATTTAGAATTTTCCTATCAAAAGGGGTACTTAACCTCATATATCAATGTGACTACTTTGAGATAGGCAAGCGCTGCAAGTAAAATGAATGTAAGATAGAATGTTTTGAACATAAAACCAGGCACAGACACTATATTGAACTCTGTAACAAGTTGCCCTCTGATCACACATATTTTCACAGGCTTTTCTTTCAAGACACAGAGAATGCATGAGAAACGAGCAATGTCTGCATTCAGATTTCTAAAAAGTTGCCTTCCATGTGAGGAAGTGACTAATTTTTCATTTCACACTAAAAAGGGCGTGACAAGGCAAAACAGAAGAAGGCTAAGAGTTTTGTGTTTGAGAAGGAAAGGTGAGTCCTGCTTAAACAGGCAGAAAACATACCACGTATATTCAGAGGTAAAGTCAAATTGCAAATATCTGAAAGTGCTAATAAAATATGAAAAATGTTTATGTTGTAAGTTTGTTTTCTTTACATGCAGTAGGTTTATTTATTATTAAATTACTAAAACAACACTACTTGAATTACAGCACATAATCTCAGAAATGCAAAAAGATTGTGTGAAAAAAAGTCAAAGAGTTAATTTAACCCTTTCCGTTATCAAAATTTTTGCATTTGTTCTATTACAAATATATCTCCCCACTCTCCACCACTGTTGTCTACATAATTCTATTTCTATATATGCATATATTGCTTTTTCTATTCACTCAAATAAAATCCAATATTCAGGAGAGAATAAAGCCAGTAAATAGAAATAATTTATAGAGTATGATGAATTTTTAGAAAAAAGAGGGCAAGTCCATATTGAAATCCCATTGGTTATAAATAAATTTGTGCTCATGTCCCAGGATCCTTTAGAAAATTTACTTTTTCTCAAACTTTTGTTAGCAGTTTGTTATAATCTGAAACTTTTTTAGCAGATGGATTATAAATTGGCAGCTACTTATACTCTGGTGAATAATGTGCATTACATTTCATCCACTTTATTTGTGACTGTTCTTTCTTTTTATGGGGATATGGGTTTTCCCAAAAGCTAGAATTTATGGTTGTCTTTACTTCTGTCTCTTAACAGATCCCATCTGCATGCCTTCTTAATAAGATGCAAGATATATCATGACGTTTCCCTTATTTTATTAAAATGTTTTCCCATATCTTACTAAAATATTTATTAGGCATTCTGTCCATGTAAAGTTCAGCATACATTCTGAAAACATATCACTGAGCACCAACTTCTCTCTGTGACCTTTTACTCCTGACAATCCTAAGGAATTCTGGGAAGAGCATTTATACCCTTAAGTAAATCAAGGCTGTAGTACACTAAATAGCTGCTGTGGTCTGAATGAAATAATGCACCTCTCTAAATTCCTAAACTGTGCACCAAGAGTGAACGGCTCACTGGGAAAGCTGCTGTTGATAATGTGAGCTGTCTGAATTTGTGTCTTCCCTCCACAAGGTAGTCAGTTCTAGAGTGGAATGACATCTGTTCATAAGAACTTATAACACAACAGCATGATAAATTCCATGCTTAATGGCCATGCAAGGGCAACAAAGCACCTTATGCAATATCAAATGTGATGCTTGCTTAGCTCACTTATTTACATGACATCATATATTCAAAAACTCAGAACATAAAACATTTACAAATGTATAAGTCTCTATTTGGGGGATAATTCTGATACACTGCAGGTAAAGTTCAGTTCTTAGAAAACTGGTTGAATGAATTATCTGCCCTTACTATGCCATATTCGCCATACATAGTCTTATTCAGGTTATTTTTCTTGTGCCTTAGCAAAACTCCATGGAAAACTCTTATGAGTTAGTATAAGGGATGTACAAAACAGAAGACAGTATTTTTGCAGGTAAAAAAGATCTTTTCTTCAAATTAAATAAAAAACTACGTGGCCACAGCTCTAGGAAGCTCATCTCTGTGATGTCTTCGATTTCGTTTCTTCTTCATTTCCTGCATGTGCTTCCACTTTGGGCTGCCCTTGTTTCGCTGTCTCCGCTTCTCCCTGTGCCACATCTGTTCGCAGTACTGGTCAAGGCTGAAGTTTGGGCTGCTAAGGATTTGGATGTAGTCTTTGTATCTCAACCGTGACTCAGCCAACAGATCTTTGACCTGCCCCTCCTCATTCTCTGCCCTCTGGGTATTTTCCATCTGTTCATTCTCAATGACATTCAAAGTCAGCTTTACTATAGTGTGGATGAAAGTGTGCTCCTGTGCTTTGCAGTAATACATCCCAGAGTCCTTCTTCTGCAAACTTCGAATCAGTAACCCATATTCTGTTTTGATGATCCTTTCATCAGGTTTCAACTGCAGAATTGGAAAAATGTAGGTAATAAATGAAAAACAGAGAGGACTATGAGCAAATGAAAACAGGCTACATAGTTTTACTTAGATCAACCTAAAAGATATATTCCCTGTCTCTCTGTCATCAAGTATAATATTGTCAGCCATAGTTAAAGACAGTGAAAAAAATCAGCTGAAGTAATAGCTCCCCAAAATGCACGTTTGCTTCTTATTACATCTAACTGAACTTTTGGAATGCAGTTAGTTTTTCTCCCAGTCTACAAATAGGAAGGAAAAGCTATGAAAATGAATGAAGTAAAACTGGATATTATCAACTGACAACCTTTACAAAGATTTCAGATACTAATTGGTGTTCTACCTGTAATGTAGAATAGAATAATGATTCCAAAGGAATGTACTCTATTTTCTTGATATCACCAAATATCATTAAAATGCTCTGAATAGCATAAGGAAACTCTAAATGGTGACTTGTTAAAAGTCAAGTGGAAAGTTATGCAGACAGCGTTTTGGATGTTAAAGCTGTAAGTGAGCAGGACCATAGTCAGAAGGTTAGCAACATTTAAAGCTGAATTTCCCTTTTTACTGTAGATTGAATTTTGACATGGTGTGTGTATATGATAGTTTAGATTATGCCATTTGTGGAAATATTTGTCATACCTCAATATAGTATAACGTGGTAATGTGATTTCAAGTGTGAGAATGCTCAATGAACAAAAAAAAACCTCTCCTGAAACATTATTCTCTTTACCCTTTGAATCAATACTACTGAAAAGCAATTCAAACATTTGAGCTTTCCTGGTCCACAATCTGGTGTGAATAGTGAACCTATCTTCAATAAAACTAAAGGCATGTTTACTGACACAAGAGCCCTGTTTAATGTGAAGTATTGTTAAGTGGCGTGGCATTAAGTAGAATCACAACAACAACAAAGAAGTCTGGAAGATTTCCCAGTTTACACATCTGCCCCTGTATTGTAGACTTTTAGTTGATGAAAATCAAGGAGGCATACAGACGGCTAAATTAAATTTATTCACAGTGGGTGGACTAAATTCTGCATCTTTATGTGAAAAATATGTAGAAAAAATCCCTCCATTCTAGAAATATGAGAAAGGGAAAAGAAACATCTCTGGCTACAAGCCCAGTAAACTAACAAGTATATGACCAACCACCCTCTGTGCCAGAGAAGTGCAGCTGGCAGGGTACCACGAGAGGCCAAAAGCAGGTCATAGCTCGGATCCCTGGTTAATAAGGCTGAATGGTCTCCAGGCCTGCCTTTGCCCTACATGGAATCCACACCATTAGGGTTTTGTTTGTTTGTTTCCTTTATTTTGACCATTTGGTGAGTGGGGTATATAGTATTTTTTCTGTGGAATTTATTATAAAAGGCTAGACATTTTAAAACACAAACTAACCATGAATTCATTTACATTTTCAATAACCATAGTCTTGTGCCTAAAATAAATGTGAATTTGAATTGGTAGGGTTCTAAAAGGCCAATCTGAAACAAACATCGATCACACTATATATGTGTGTGTGTATATATGTATGCATATATGTATATATGTATGCATATTTTCCCTTTAAATTATTTTACTGTAGAAATTATTTTTTAGAACATAAATACATCTTAGGACAAAAAACATTGACTCCATAGCCTAGGTTCTGGTCCCTATCTACTAGGTTTCTTATGATGACTCATTTATATTTCTAGCTTGGTCTCTCATTTATCAAGTTAGTGACATAGCACATGGTGATTTTTTTTAGGGGAGAGGGGTTAAAAGTAAAGCTCTTTGAAGGTTAAAATGTGAAGTATTATTAGCAACATTACAGACTACTGCCATGTAGCTGGAGAGGTGATGTTCTGAAGCCTTTATTTCTGTAATTCACATAATAGAAAATCATCTATGGTTATTAGCATGACAATCAAAGTGGGTAACTTCATTTCCAGTTTATCTCTAGATTTTCTTTTCATAAATGGTATTCTTGCTAACGTTTAAACAGTTTCATGTGGTTTTAAAGATCGTCACAGATCTGACTCACTACTTTTCATTATTCTCTTTAATCTTCTGACAGTAGAAATTATGATTTTGATTTCACACATATTATGCAACACATTATCATTATATTTGCTATTCTCTTTTTGTATCCTGTTTATGCTGTGTTACTCTAAAGTTTTGTTTCCATCCCTCCTATACAGTCTACTTTTGTCCCCACAGGACTCAAGAGTTTCATAGAAACTTGGCACTTAATTACTCCTTTCTTACAAAGAATGCTTAACTTTTCTTTGGGTTTGACCTATAGATATAAACTTCACTTTAATAAATTTTAGGCTTTCTGGATTTAGCTAATGTCTTTTAGATCATTTAAGTGATTTTTCTCCTAAAATGTAAAAAATATGCCCTTAAATAAATAGTATTTCTAACAAAATGCATTTTGAATTGGCATATTTTCATAGGAGTTTTACAATCTAGAGATAGAAATCTAGACCCAGAAATTAAGTGGTTGATTAACATTTGCCTACTTTACATTCTCATTCTTTGTAATGCTTTTATTCCATGCTGGAATAAGATGCATTATGCGGACTGTATCTCTACAGTGAAATGCCGGCACAGTCAATTTAAAAGATTCAGCTCCTCTACAAGGAGATAATGTAATCTCTGGCTACTAATTTAAACCCATGGAATTTTCTCCACTCCAGAAATAATAAGTAAAAACTGCTCAGCCTTACAAATCAAAACCATGCTTGAACTGGGGTCGACTATCCATTTGCCTAATGTGAACAAGGGTAATATATTTGGCATTATTAAATGTAGATCTTCAGTGAAGGGTAATTTATTTAAAATGAGAAGAGTAACATGGAAAGGGACAAAGGACATTTAGGTACTAAGCAGCAGGTAAAGGTCAGGGATTTCGTTTTCTGATAATAGCAGCCTAATGGCAATTCCTTTGCAGATAATTCAACTGTCAGTTTTTCATAGCTAAAACACTGCACATGTCTTAGAAGTGACTAGGGCTCCAATAAATATAAAAAAAAGACTTATTTTTAAAATAATGCTTAGGCAACTGGCTCATTATTTAAAAATTTTAAAAAATATATATAACAGATTAATTTGATATCTTTGAGTAAATGTTAATATAAAATGTAAACTGTAACTGCAAAAATAAAATAAAATAACTGAAAAAATATATTTTGATTCATTGGAGAATGAATTTCTAAGTATAATAAGAAAGAAACAGAAGAATACATAGGTTTGACTATATAAATTATAAAACTTTGTATGTTAGGAACAAACAAAATTTTTAGAGATATAGAACATAATAAAACTTATTTATAATATATAGCTAACATTAAAATGTTAATATCTATAATATATAAATGCTTGTTAAAATAATTTTTAAAGAAATACATTGATGTAAACTGAGCAAATGACAGGTAAGGCAATTCATCAAATACAATTGAAACCAGTACCTAAGAAACATGAGAAGTTAAGTTTATATCCAGTAATACTTAAAAAAATAGACACTAACACAACATAATATTTTTTCATGTCAAACATAATGACTTTCTTAAATTATAATATAAAATTTTGCCTCAGGAGTTCAGAAAGAGCACTAATGTGGTGATTTTGATGAGAAATAAATATTAATACTGTTGTTTATCCCCAGCCATAAAAATAATTGAAGTCTTTAACTTACTTATTTTTCTATTAAGTATTTATCCTAATAAAATGGCTAGAAAAGTAGAGAAAGACTTAGATATAGTGAAACTGATTACTTTTTTAGAAGAAAACATGAGCTATTTAAATAAAACATAGAACAGTAATGGATGACTGTGGCATCAGAACAGCAGGGGTGGGGGACAGAAAAAAACATGGTATTAAAATTGAACAGCAGTGGAAAATGCTCATAATGTAATGGTTTTTGGGAAAAATCTGGAATAGACATCAAAATAGCATTTGTGCTTATCTATGCTTAGAGGTCTCACAGTTCTTTATTCATTATAATATCTTCAAAACCATTTAATTTGCTTTTGTAATAAAAAGAACAAAAATAAAACAAAGACTTACAAAGAGAAAATGAAAACATTTGAAAATGCTTTTAAAATATTTTTAAAATCCACAGGAAGAAATACTACTGTAAATGGCATGAGGCATTTCCTCTTTTATTCATTCAGATCCCGAAAGTTCAACAGAAGCTTGGGGACTGCCAATTAACTCACTAGTTATAGCATAAACATCATCAATTTCAAGCACAGCTTTATAAGAAAGTCAGCAGATAACTGACTCATGACCTCTGCAACAGCACCCAACTGTGAAACAGCTCAGTTGAGGAAATGTTCTCCCTCTGGCAGAGAATAACCTGGTGAAAGCCTCTGCCACAGGAGATCCTGGACCCTCCCTCAGGCTTTGCTTTTTTTTTTTTTTTTTTTTTTTTTTTGAGAGGAGAAAAGACTCCAAGCTGTAACCTCCTTGGTAAGGAGCAGTGAGTATCTTGCTGGGAAAAAAGCTTCAAATCTAGTCTGGATTTTGCCCCTTTCCTCAGCTCAGGAAGCAGTACCGCATATCCTGGACAATGTGTAACTACCTATTTACAAAAATAAATAAAAATAATGGTTGAAATATTAGAGCTAAGATACTTTTAAGTAAAATTCAACAAATACACTATTTCTACTGCATTAAAATTCATGGAACATGGTACTACCATGCCCATATGATACACTGTTAAAAGGTAAATTAACATAATGTGAAACACTTTTAGGAATATAAAATATGTGAATGCAAACATGTGTAGGCAAAAGTATGTATCTACAATTGGGAGATTACCCAAGTAGAGTACCATATTTTTTTAAAAGTCGGATTAAATTTGCCATGGGAAAATAATTATATTTAACTGAAAAGAAATGATCAAACTTCATTAACTATAAAATTTAACATTTTAAAATTAAAATCTAAAAATTAAAAGAAAATTTGCATGTTAAAAAAACTCAGATAATATTCTTTAAATATTTCTTGGATAAAAAGTAAATACTTTATGTGTAGACATTAAATAAACTTCCATGTCAGATATTTCAATATATATTTGTAAAATAAGACCCTTTAAAATAAATGTTTAATATAAATATGGATATGCCATAATCTTAGAATTTATTCATGTCAGTAATAATGAAGAGTCGAGTTTTATTGGAGAAATTTGACATAATAGAGAATAAAGTTATTCTCTTGGTAATTAGTATGTTAAGTATCATCATTTTAATTAAAAAAATTTATTCTTGAAGATCTTCAATGAAGAAAATGATATAACTTTTTAATGTAATGGTTGAACATATCCTTAAATCAATTTATTATAATAAAATTTGATTCTTCTACACCAAGAATTCTTAACCTCAGTACTACTAAAACTGGGGCCAGATAATTCTTGATTGTGAGAAATTGTGCACTGTAAGATGCTTATCATTATTCCCGACCTCTACTTACTAGATGCCAGTAGCACCCTCCACCCACCCACCCAGTTGTAATAATAAGAATGTTGCCAAAAGCGAACATTCTGAGAGCAAATTACCCGTGGTTGAGAATCACTGTTCTACACTAATGTTTGATTAATTACATACACTATTTTAAAAGTTTATAGATTTACAAAGGAGACTGGTATTTGAGAGAATATTTGGTCCACCTCTTTATATGACAGAGAAACAGTATTACAGAAATTACGGCCTGCTTATAAATCCTCAGCAGTCAAGCTGAACATGCAATCAGTGCTATTTCCCATTTTACACATCCTCCCTGATAAGTTTCTACAATTTTATATGTGTTTTTACACTTGTGAGTAATCTTTTGCTTTGAAGTTCATATTCTTATTTTATTTTCTCATTTTATTTTCATAATAAATTTGAATTCATTTTTTACAATATAAAATTTTGGCCAACAGGGGATAGTGATATTACCAGAGAGCAGATCATGTTTCAACTCAAGACACCTAATTCAGAACCCCATGTTCCTTCCATTACTCATGACAGTGTCCTTAGTTTGATATTGGGAATTTTTGAACTCTAGACTGGGTATCAGTGCTTCCTCTTTGGCACTGATGTAGGAAAGTAAAAATTCTGCTAATTAATCTTTGTTTCATGATATTCAATTAATATTAACACAGGATTTCTCAGACTACCCAAACTCATCCATTAAATTCATATCTATCTGTCTCAGAAAATTCCTGTGGTACATTTCAATCACACATATATGTTAGAAAGCCTGAAGCAGAAAAAGTCAAAAGATGAATAGAACATCCATATTACTAAATTACTTATCCCTCTGTTGATTTAATTTTAATACGTAAGAGTGAAAAGGTACATATGTGCAGATACTTATCCACATGTTTACACGATATGATAAAGACAGATATTTTATTTCTTTTTTATACATACTTGACATGTTTCATTTTATGATCTAAACTGAACACAATATGAGCTAAAATTTAGTTATTGTGCTAAAATGGAAGGAAATATTGTATTTTTGTTCTTCAGGGAATTGTTCTAAAATATAGACAATCTATGAGCAGTAAAAATCTTTAAAAATCATATAAATTTCTTTTTAAACATTTAATCTGCTTTTAAATATATTTATTAACACATTTGTATTAAATTGACCTATTCTTATCTCAAAGTTATTGTTACCTCTGTTGTTCATAAGTATTAGCTGTTATTTTCCTTTTATCAAATAGTGATGAGAGCACCCTTGGCACTAAAAGGTGAACAGTTCTCACAACCAAAACTTGCTTTAAGTTTTACACTATTTTCTTCAAAGTGATCATTCTTTGATGACTATAACTTACCTCCTCTCGGTGTTCATCTCCTGACTGCTGGATATACCACTTAATAGATGCTTGTTGAGATTTAGGTATACATTCCAGAAAAGTTGAATTAAATTCAATGCCAAAAATCACCTTTTCATCAGCAGCTTCATGACTAATGCCTGGAAAGCAAACATGGAATAGGAGATTAACCTTGACCCGATTTTAAAAGCAATGGGAAAATAGACTGATGTAGAACAGATGCCATAGGATAAAGATTCATACATATTATTAAAGAGAAAGGAAATTCACATTATCATATTAGTACCTAGGAGTCAAATATTATCTAATAGACTGATTTTAAAAACTCTATCTCCTGAAAATTGTAATTTTCAGTCTTTCATCAAAATATTAACTATTTGCAATTGATTTTATAAAGTAAGAATTCACAAGATCTAATTCTAAACATTGAGTATCTTTGTTTGAGCTGAACTAAATAAATCATTAACATATTTTAATGCTTTAACACCTTTTAATTTTGTATAAACCACAACCAATTTTCTAGATAGCTCTAGAAGAGCAATTTACTTTATTTTTAAAGAGAAATTCTAACATAAATTGGTTTACAGAGTTGACCATATAACCTTAAAAAATTCTGATGTCAGAAAAGTAAATGCAGTGATCTATACTCAATGAGATTTTATAATGATGGTTATAAACTGGATGCTCTAATACTCAGAATCAGGATCTTATCTGTATTTTCTACAGAAATATGTTCTCTTTTATTCAAAGAGGGATTCATTAGCCCAACATGCATTTGCTATAAGATAGTTAATGGGATTCTAAAGGAGAAGTGTCTCTGACACCTTATTCTCGTAAATCAACTGCACCATCTGAAATACATTTCATCCAGAGTAGCCAAAGGCTGTGTCCCATGTGTGAGCTAAGATCTGTAGCTCAAATTTGATCAAATAAAATATGACGGCTGCTCGGCCTGGCCTAAACATGCACTTTTTTATCGTATATTCAGATGTCTCAATTCTGCAGATGGGCCTACTTAGCATTTTAGGCATAAACCAGAGTAAGGCTTAAGGGACCTAGGTAAATCCTAAATCTAAGCACACAAAATTATCAGCAAATGGCATGAATACACATACATCCAATAGTTAGGCTTTTTTTTCAAAAAATTTCTTTGAACTTATTTGTGTTTTACCAGCTATGGTTAAGTGAAGCAGGCTGATACCATTATGATATGCTATCTATCATCTAACCTTCAAAATGTGTGGATTCCATTTGAAATCTGTAATCTATTCACTATCTCTGCCAATTCAACAGATTATAACTACAATTTTCACAGTTAATAAATTCCTAATGCACAGAAAGATCATCAGTGCTGATCTGGAAGAGAAAGACAAGTGTCATTTCTTAGTAACAAGCATCGTTTTGCTGAGCAAAGGAAGTTCACAAAAAAAGCAGGGAAGATGCAGGTTGATTGATAGGTGATAGGCAAAAGCTCAGAAGAAAGTCAATTAGACTGATTCAACTAAAGAATTGGACAAGTTAGTAAATGAAATAATGAGTTGACTGCATGAAATCTTTTTTAAATCAGTAAAAAAAAAAACAGTGACCTTTTGACACAAAAGCATCACTACATCAGTTTAATAAAAATATTTTATTGTTGCTTCCAATAATGTTTGTTTTATTTCTGAGTTTTAAATGTATGTATATTTGAATGCATATAGTATACAGATACAAACATATAATATTCTATTACTATCAATTTTAAAGGTGCTGAAGTTATTTACAATAATGTTTTAAAATAGTTAGAAAAAATATCTCCACATTAAGTGCAAAATAATTTTGCAGATATTTTAATCTTCCAGATTATAGTCAGAAATTTTTTTATAGTGATATATCTGGAATATTTCTTTAAAACAAATATATAGCATGCTACTGAATTCATGTATTAGCCACTTCAGCAATATCGGATGTGTTTATCATTGTTAAATACATTGTATCTATGTGCATTGCTAATTTTATATCATTAATAATCATGCAGTACCATAGTATATAACAATGTAATAAATTTTTAAAAAGAAGAAGAAAAAAAGAAAGAAATGAAACATCTATTTGCCAGTTATTGAAGACCTGATTACTAAAGTGTAATACATATTTATGGTGAATTATAAGCATGTCATCTTTCTTCTTTGCTACAAACCATTATTCAAATCTGGCCCTTTCTCTCTCTTAAAATTTAAAATTTATGTAAATACCCTTATAACCTCTACTTTATTTCTCATAGTTGATTCTCTGTTTCTGGTTTCTCCTATTTCTATTAGTTATCTATATAGGTGTCCATTATTTTTATTTTTAAAAATGATTTTTTTTTAGAAATATGAAATAGCTCCTTATCACCTTCAGGGTAAACATAAACTCCATAGATTAACATAGAGACCTTCACAAAGTTAACCCAACCTATGTTGGGTTCTTTCTGATGTTACTTATTGTTACTTCATCTATTTTGTAAAAATTGACTCTCCTTATGGCAAAGCTCAAATGCTATCCATCTGAATATCCTTCTTGTTACCCCTGTATTATTCAAACATTTTTTTGTGCCTTTCATATTGACATTGCTTTAGGTGCTGGTGCTATACTAGTGCCTATGACAGGCAACTTCACCACCCTCAAGAAACTTATATTCTGGTGACAGAGACAGAGTAATCAAGTGATTAATTAACTAATTAAATACATACATACATACATACATACATACATACATACATACATAAATACATAAATAAAACAGTGTCTGGCACTGTTATGCACTATAAATAAAAATAAAGCAGATTAGGGAACAAAGGGTAAAAGAGGAGAAAGATATTTCAGATAGGATAGTCAGAAAGAGTGTCTGAGAAATTAAAATGTTAAGCATATAATTAAATGATGTAAAGATGGAGCTATGTGGACTCCTGAAGAGAAGAACTCTTCTGGTACAGAGGAAACAAATGCAAACTTGAGGCAAGAACCAATTAGGTGCTTTTGAAAAAGAGAAAGCCAGTGAGAGAACCACGCAACAGCGATATGACTAAGGCTTAGAGAATATATTAGAAATCAGATCGGATACAGTCTTATAGGCCATAATAATGGCTGTGAAATTTTTACAAACTGTTCTAAGAAGCTAGTGAAAGATTTTGGGAAGGGGAATAAAATGATCTGACTATAGTTTTTAGATAGGTTCCTCTGGTTACTGAGTGGAGTATGAACTGCAGGAAGGCAAGCATAAAACAGGGAGAGAAGTTTAGCAGTTACTGAAGAGGAATAGAAAATTTGGCTAGGTTAGCATCTATGGAGGTGATGAGAAGTACTTGTGGCCACAGATCCAAATGGGAGGTTGCCTTTTGACCTAAGTTATTGAGTGAATAATGGAGCTATTCATTAATATGGGAAATTCTGCAGAACAAATAAGTTTCGGAGAAGGATTCTTTCTTAGATATAATCTGAGATGCTTAGTGGGCATCAAATAGAAATTCTTGAGTAGGCATATAAGCATACAAAATCTTGCACACAGGAGAAAGTTCAGAATTGGACTATAAATTTGGGAGTCTGATAGTACTGAAATTGATGGTATTAGAGAGTAAACAGACAGAAATTAGATATTTAGATATTAAGATTAAAAAGAGAATTAACGACACTCGGAAGGAGTAACCTGCAAGGTAAGAGGAAAACTGGAAGGCTGCAGTGCCATAAATCATAAGTGTGCTGGGGTACCGTCTCTGAAAACAAGTCTTGATTTGTAGAGCTTGCTGATTTTCCTGGTGTAAAAACACCCACCATGGCTAATTCCACTTATCAGTGTTTAAAACCAACCCATAAAATTCTGAAATAATTAACAATCAGCTCTCATCGGGCCATAAGAACAGGCTCCAGCACATGACTGCATGGAAGTCAAGAGAAGAAAGTGTTTCAAGGAGGAACAAGTTAAAGAGCAAGTAAAATTGGGAATTGAAAATTGGCAAGGTGGAAATTGCTGGTGACCTGGACAAAAAATGGATTGAGTTAAGTGATGATGATAATTAGAAAAGCCTGTGTGCAATGGGTTACAGCAAGAATGGAATACAGTAAAGTGAACACAATGATTGTGAGTACCTTAGGCAGTAACTATGTTTTATATTTCTATAAAATTTATCTGACATAGCATATATTTTACTTCTATTTATGTTTATTTCCTGTTCTGTCTCCTAATACACACTTGAATATAAGTTCCATTAATGCAACAGTTGGGTATTTTTGTTGCTCACTGACATATCTTCAACGTACAACAGTTTCTGGTAAATCTCTCATGCACATGTGGAATCTGTACACACAGCACACAGTGATGATTGCCAGATAAAACACTGGACATGACAGTAAGTCACCTACACATTGAAATGAGCAGTCAAAATGATTCTAAATCAGAGGTCATTTTTTCAGAAAAATGAAATTATGAATTATAAATAATTGTTTTGTTTTTAAATTATTAAAATGCTGCTAGACCAACAGCGTTTTAGTTATAGACTACAAAATTTCAGTTGTTTATTCAACACTGGATAGTTACTAACACTGTGAGGAAGGTAAAACACTTCTATTCTTCCTCCAACTGTGTGTATGTGCACGTGCGTGTGGGTCAATATTTCTTATTTGATAGCAGAGCATGACAATGGAAAGTAAATAAAGTTCTAGAGTATCTAATTTTATAGATTTTTTTTCTTTCACACTTACTTAATGAACCTGCTCTCTATTCTCTAGCCCGTGCTTGTCAGACAGCCTTTCAAATTTTTATAAAATTTTCTCTGAACAGCCTCTGGTGATCTCTCTTTTTGCTAAACTCCCATATCACTAATTGTGCTTTATGACATCTCCCTGAAGAATTTTAAGCTCTCTAAGGAGTTTCTTTGTCTCAAAGTATACCTGAGACAGTTATATGCACATGGAAGTCACTAATAAATATTTACCAATTGAATGAATACCTACATTAATAAGTGAATATAATTAATGCATAGGCCACCTAAAACTTCTTTCCAATAGGTGCCTATACTTCTCTCAGACTCTCCTGGGAGGGTCTCTTTGAGTTTTCTATAAATGTCTATATGTTTTGGACTATATTCTGCTTTATCTGTAATAGCAGTTTTCAAACTTTACAAGAATGGATTAGGCAGTAAGAAAGAAAAAGTATTGCAATTTTAAAAGACATATGAAACAAATAACAATATAACAAAGGACTCTTCACTTAGACACATAGACATGGTGTTGATTTATAAAATCTCCTGCTGCTTTTCCAGAACATAAGCATTACACAAAATGAGATTTTGTTATATAATAGATGTTTTAAGTCATAGAATAAAAAGACACACAAAGACTAGGCTTAAATTTTTATATAGAAGAAATGTATATTAAACCTATACTTACTGTCTTCTATATCCCAGCACTGGGTTATTGGGTCTCCATACTTAACATCTTGGCGTCTAGCTCGTCTATGGAAAAGGGATTAAACTATTTAGAACTTCAAGTATGAAAACTGGATTACACAAAATTGACATCTAACACTAATAACAGTTGAAGAGGCAGAACTATGCTTGTCTTACTGCTCCACTTAAATGCAGGCCAATATTCTGATTACTCTAACATTAATTCAAATACTACCAGTAATAGTACAGTCCTAATAGGATAAATTCTGTTTTGGCAATAAACAGAATGGGGGTAACCATCCCCACCCTCATTTTTCAGTCAGTCTTTGAGAAAGTAATAAGTTGTAAAAGAGCCTTAGTTAGTGGGTAGCTCACACAGATTTTAGATTTCGTAAGGAAAAAACATAATGGCATGTCTGAAAGATCAGATATACAATCTTCTGAAGAATAAAAAAAAATATGATGGTATAAGGTACAGAGGTCAAGAACCTTTTTAAATCTTAACTTTTTAAGAAACAGGGTCAGTTTATCAAACTGAAGGTTCATTATCAACTAATAAGCATTCTTGTTTTTTAGCGTGGAGAAAAGAAAAGCGTTCCCCAAATACTCGCTGTGATAAGTATATTGTTGGCCAAAAACAATAATGAAATGTTGGTGACTCTTTACTTTCAATTTGTAATAACCTCCACTTGTATTTAATTCATAGATTTCAGGAAATATTAAATTCCTCCTAATTTTAAGCAGTATCTGCAGTTGTACTATACATCCAATCTGTGATCACTAAAATTTGCAATTTGACAAATAGGTAAAATTTCGAAAAGAAAAAGTGCATAGGTAATAGTGATATGGATATATTCTCTCCTGTTATCTTATTTTGTTAATAAAGATATAAACTTTTGAAAAAATATTATATAGAAATTGCTGACTTTTTACTTAGAGGAAAATATATTTTGAATAATATTTCAGGAATAGTGTTACAATAATCCACATTAAAAAAAATAGTTATATCTTAATATACTTAGTCAGCATCCGTCATATTGATGGGTAGTCAGGTTGTTTCTATTAATTTTGCTACTGAAAAAGGTGCTGAAATGAATATCTTTGAACCTATAACTTTGTGGTACTTTTGCCATGTGTGTGTAGTAGCATAAATTCTTAACTTGGTATTATTGACTCGGAATAGCATTGTTCTTAAGAGCACATAAAGCAAAGCACTATAAATAGCAGGACGCAGCCTGATGTTTAACTATATCTGAGTGGCAGAAACTGGCCGAGCTAGAGTTATTACTATAAAAGTGAAATTGTTTCTAGTCCCTGGATGTGCTGTTGACTTAAATAAGTCACATTTTTACAAATATATATATTCATACATTATATGCAAAACTGTGAGTGCATACAAATTTAAACATAAGAAGGGAAGAAGGGAGGAATGTAAGAAGGGTAAAGTAGTGAAGAAAAACAAACTTTTAATGGTGTTAAACATTGATGAAAAAAAAGAATTTAAACAATTTATCAGAATTTTTTAAAGTTCCACATTTCAGAATTTCAGAGCATTCTTTTTAAGTCTCCTTCAAAATTTAGTTTTATGCAAAACTATAAAATAATATTCTAATTTTAATATTCCTAAAATAGACCATGTTTTCTAAATATTTTCTCTTCACTTTAAACTACAAGACAAGGTATTCATGTGAAATATCAATTATGTAGAAAGAAAGTCTTCATTTTAACTCTGTAGCTCACCTTTTTGAAGTGGGTGTGTATCGAGAGCATGCATTTCCATCCCAAGCACAGTAGGGGTCTCTGGCAAGACAACAGTCTGCACAAGCTTTCCCGTAAGTGTCACATCTGTGCAAGGAGAGCTGCACTAATCCATCTCGGGAACCAATGTACAATTGTTGCTGTAAAGCAGGTGAAAGAAATGAGTTAGAAGCATCTTTCAGACTAGTCTTAAGAACTTCCTTTTCTTGAATACCACATCGCAGACCTAAATTTGTCTTCTTGGGTGTCCTGCCCATAATAAACATTTGTACAGACACAAAACAAAAAGTAAGATAAGTCAATCTCTTCTACCTCTGGAGGGAAGGTGGTTTGAAGATGTTGATACTGAAATGGACAGCATTCTATAGAACTAGAGTAACCTTGGCAGTAATTTAAGAAGGTCAAAAACCAGCTGCTAGATTGAAAAATAAAGATGTCAAATTCTTTCTCAAGAATTTGAAAATAGTTGAAAATACTCTTTGGAAGATTATATCAAGCAACAGGCAACACTGATGGTCTTCCTCTGACATAGTTTTTTACATGAGAGAGGACTAGAAAGAGTTATAAAAGTTTTCTGTGGTTTTAACTAACCATTTCATGTACTGAGGAAGTACTTACTGATACCTGAAAGAAAATTGATTTTTAAGTAGGAAAGAAAGTATTTAGTATCACTGTGAAGAAAACATTAAAGAGACTTTAGGGATTTCAGGACACTGAAAAACCTAGCAAATAAAATTATATTTTGAATATAAGTCCTGAAAATAATGCACCACTCTCATGTATTCATGGAGTATGTGTGGTGGTAGTGGCAATGGGTAAAAGGCATACAAATGAATAAGCCCAAGTCTGTGCCTTCAAAGAACTCATGATCAACTTGGTGGACCATTTGAAACTTTAAATGGAGAATAGAATAAAATCTGAGAATAGAAATCAGCACAAACAATTTACATATACTCAACCTAAAGAAATATGTCTCATACCTCTACCACCCATTAAACTGTCATTGAAGACTTCTTGGTGGCTAAATGCAAAGTACACTATTTAATATTTAATTTACTGAAATTCTCAATAGTGTTTGACACTGAAGACTTGAAACCCTCTTTGCTTTCTCTGGTTCACTCTCTTTATTTGTGCTTGACTTCTGTTTCTTTTAATGATTCCTTTCTTCAAATTAAATGTTGGGCATCTCTCTTTTCTCATTGTGTTACCCTACTTATTGTACAAAGACTTAGAAATATCTTGAAAATAACATAAATGTGGACATACTCATTCCCCTAAATCTATTCTTGCTATCTCACCTTGGCAAGAGGCACCAACCCAGACACCAGAGACACAAAGCTCAGAGTTATTTTTGAATCTTCTTTCTCTCTCATTCAGTCTGTCACCATATCTTTTCCATTTTCTCATACAGAACTCTCTAATCTCCCTCTCTACTGCCACTGCATTTGTTTTAGTCCTTATCATTTCTTTCCTGGGTTACTTGTAAGTGTCCTAATATTTCTACTGGCTTCCACCTTGTTTTTCAGCACCCCACATCTCTAATCCAAGACTCAATCAATCTTCCACACTGTCACACCAGATTGATCTTTCTAAAGAAAAATCTTATCACAGCTCTCTCCTGCTTAAAATCTTTAAAGATTTTGTTGTCCTTATATAAAATTGGTAAACTTCTTAAGGAGGCATATAAAGATGTACCTAATCTACCTATCTTGCTCAGTCTTATTCCCCCAGAGTTGTTTCCAGTTTTTTTTCCCTAATAATCCTTATACCATATTAGACATAGCAGTCTAAGACACTTTTAAGAATGCCTTAATGTTGAATATATTATCACATGACCTTCTTAAATTTTAGGGATACATATAGAAATGGGAATGCAAGTCTGAATCTCTTGAATCAATTAGGACTTGGAGTATCACATCTGAGAACTGTGAAGTCACATTAAAAATTATTGTTATTATTTTTAGCTACCATTTACTTCACACTTATAATGTACCAGTTCTCTGTCTAGAACTGTGCATGCCATCATCCTAATTATTAGAAGGTAGATATTATTTGTCTACTTTGCTGTCAAGGAAATCGATTGTGGGAGTCAAATATTAAGTGGTGGGTTGGAGGTTAATTGTTGGACTATTTGACACCACAATCCATAGTCTAACTCCTAGACTCCCTGATTAAAAACCATTTTTAATAATTAGGGTTGGTATTCTACATGAATTACTTACAGCCTTGACAGAAAGATATCCTCATGAGACTAAAAAAGTGAGCTCAATTTTCAAGAGCCAAAGGAAAGGAAGAATATATTATTTAATTAATAAAATTTGGTTTCATTTCTCCTTAGGCAAGGCTGAAACAATAGCCTTTACTAAGTTATAAAAAAAAAACACATAATTTATAGAGCTTTTTATATTATTTATAATTTAACTTCCAATTTCAATGGCTTTTCTGTACAAATGAATCAGGATCTACTAACTCTGTGGTTAATTTTTACACAGAAATTAAGTACCTGCTTCAGAGACAACTCCATGTTCAAGATGAGTGATGAATGCTGAAAATAGAAGATAAATGTTAATAATCATTAACAGCCTTTTGTAGTAGCCGCTATGCTGTTTTATTTTGTACCAAAGATTATTGAAGTAAACTTCAAGGTTTTGTTATACATGGGAGGAAAAAATCTTAATGTCTGCTATTTCTTTATAATGTGTAGTGATTCTACCTTAATAAAAATGATCAAAACAGTCATTTTAAAGTATCTTATTAAAGAAAAATCATCTAAATATATGAGAAACACTACATTGAAAGTCATTCCAGTTACCCACAAGGTTTTTCCTTCTTCTAAATCTGCTTATCTTAACTGCTTCCATATAATTCAAACTTCTGTTGATAAGAACATCTCTATAATTATTTATTACCTTTTTCTGCTCTTAGATCAGTAGTTCAAAAACTTGTTCAAGTAGCAGAGCTCTGAAGAGTTAGATAATGCTCCTTGTGTATGACCATATTCTTTATTGAACACTGAAAGGTACTGAGGCACATAATTTCTCGATAAAACTAGGGCCAATTTTATTTCTAGAAAATATTGCTCTATGCATGAAATATAAAATAAAAAACATAAACACAAAAACTACCAAACTAAAAAAATAAAATGTTTTAAATTTTTTTATCTATCATCATCTTCATCTATCATCTATCTAACTATTATCTATATTATCTATTGATCATCATCATCTATTTATACGCATATATACTTAAATTAATTTCTCACAAGTCAATATTTACTAATAGACAAAGAAAGGCAGATGTCAAGTTTTTTTTAAATATATGAAGAAAAAATTTTAAAGTGATAAAGTTCTAGCCCGTAACTTTTTGTTATGAATTAAGCAAAATTACTAAATCTTAACAGTGGAATCTAATAATTCCTCTTGACCACTAACAAACACCAAATAAGACTTATTCTAATGTGCCTATATGTGTTATGGGAGTTTAATTTTGACCTTTAAGTTCACATTTATATCCAAAATTTTGTTTTTGCCAGCCACCAGATAGCAGTTCTTGTTCTTGTTAACTCCTTGACCACTGTTATCCTCACAATGTAAACAGGATCTTGGAACCCAGAAAGTTAATTAACTTGAGCCCCTCACAGTGGAGGGGCTCTTTTTTCTTTTTTACAATAGCTGTTTACACAGAAACAGTCCATTTTAATAAACTGTTTCAATAAAAATGTTATAAAAGTCACAGGATATTTTAAAAGTTCTTTTAATAAATACAATTTTTTATTTCTAATGTCCAAAAATAATTTTAAATTTAATATCATTGAAGACCTACAAAGAATACCACAATTCAAATTTATTGTTGAAAGTTAAAAGCATTCTCAAAATCTGAAGAACTATTATTTTAGATCTACTAACTCTTTTTGTGGGTGAGGGAAATTTAGCACAAATGAAGACTCATTATCAGGCAGCCTTTCTGAAAAAAAAAAATTATTACAAAAAGCTTGGAGACATGATTTATTCACTCTTCCAGTTTCCTCAAATTCAATTGAGAAAAAATCGAAAAGTAAAATTGATCAAGCAGAAAAGCATCTGGATAGTAAAAGAGACCCCAGGCTTTCATCTGCTGTGGCAATTTGTCTGACCATAAGCTCAGAGAATGCAGTAATGAGAAGCAACCCTAGGGCCCCTGAACTCAGTGGTATTCTTCAGGGAAAGGTGAGTCCTACTCTTATTTGCTTTAAAAACTTTTTCTCATTGCTTAATAAAAAAGAATAAAGGAGTTATTTGCAAAGAGTTTGCTACGAAAAGAGATGATGTATTAAAACAAAGGTGTCATATATCAAGGGCTATTCAGTTTCAACATCTCTTCTCCCAGAACTCTGGACTGTGTCTTACCTTGAATATCTGCAACTCCTCTAGCACTACCTCTTCCATGTTCCACTTCTCCTTTGAAATGCTGACAACTTTTAGGACTGTTCCAATGTCTGAAAAAAAAACACATTACCTGTGATCTTGCTGTTTCTACATCAATGTTTAGTTGTAAGCATATGCCTAACAACGTTCACAAGACTCTCCTGATTTTTCTTTAGATGACTTTCAAGCGAATAGACTAAATAAAGCATGTAAGAAGTGAAGCTTTATATATATGATTCTCTTCTTCTGAAATATTGAAACTTTTATGTCATAAAAACACATATTTATATTAAAAGACACATGCTTGTAGTATATTCCTAACAAAAGAAATATATATGTCCTATTTAAATATTGGTTGAAATGGTAATAAAGTGAAATGACATTTCTGAAATTTAATTAAAAAGGTTAAAATATATTAGAATAAGTAATGATGTAATGTAATAATGTAGGAAATATTTACTCAGTACTTATATTTAATTCACCATAAAAGTCAAGATATATATACATATATACAAGATATATGTACATATACATATACATATATGTGTGCATGTGTGTCTGTATATGTGTGTATGTATATATTTAATAATGTTAACAAATGAAAGAGAATAATTGAAGCTATATAATGGAGGAAACTGTAGATCACTTATAAAATGTATTTTATATACAAAACATTATTAATGGGTTAGAAACTGAAGTTTTGTTTAAAATTATTTAAGTTCAATTTAAAAGACTATAAAATGGTTAATAATATAAACTAAAAATAGAAATTTTTAAAAGTGCCTTAAATACAAGATCTTAGATTTCAGTTCCACAAGGTGGCACATTATTATTGAAAGACAAATCTAAGGAATATTTTAGAAAAAAAAAATCTCATTTAGAAATTAACTTATACAAAATAGATGCTTTTGAACTGAGCACTGGAACTGGAGGATATTAACATGTACCATAATAATCTTGCTTGCATAACATTGTCTGGATTATTCACCTCTGTTTTTAAATGGCTCTAGGATCTTTGAAAAATATTGAATATACATTTTCCAAATGTCAGAATTGAAAATTGACCTATCTTTATAATTTTTTTTTTAGTAAAAGTTAGGTAGTACCACCTAGTGGTCGAATGGTACTTATAATACTGAAATGTTCAAGACCTAGGAATCAGCTTTGGGTAGGTAGTCAAATAAAGTGGCAAACTCATTAGAATAAGTGACAATCAAATTATTTCAAGTTCTGATGCTTCCGAAGCAATCTTGGGAATGTCACTTCTCTTCCTAGGCCTCAGTATTGACATCTGCAACATAATTAGGTCTGACTAGTTTCTTGAAAGCTCTTGCAGTTTGTTACACACATGCTTTCTAATAAACCTAACTTCTATAAAACTAATATATATTTTTAAGATAAAATTATTCTAAAGCTGTTTTGTACTCATAAAATTTATTTCAATAAGAATGTTCATTTCTTGAAAAACCATTAATTTCTATCTTTATGCAATGTCTAATCCATTAAATGACATACCAACTAAGATGCAGTGCTTTTGTTTTACTGATATGTTATACTTATTACCATTTAAATTCAGATAACATTATTAGATAATAAGTTTCTTATTTTTGAGATGCACTAAATAAGCAATAGTTTTCCTTCTGAAAAAAAAACTTTTCATCATTTTATAAATACTGATTTGACAAACAAACATAAATAAATAAATAAATAAATAAATAAATAAATAAAGCTTCCAATAATGAAAATGATACTTAATCTACAAAATTCAAGGAAGAGAAAAATAATCTCTAAGAAGTTTCCACTTATATAGCTTTACAAAGCAATGCTTAACTTTTTTGAAAAAGCAATCTTAAGTCATTAATTCTCAAGAATGAGTGAAGGGAGCTTTTGGCATAGGGCTTATCAGATATCTCTGTAGGGGAAAGGAAATGTGAGGTTTGCAGATAAACACTGGTTTGCCTCATTTGTTTAATTTTAGTCCATAGTAATTCAACAAATAGTATGGAGCTCTTAATATATAGCAGGCACACTACAGTCATAATATACAAATATATTTTGAAATCTCAAATAACACTAAAGAAGGCTGGGAGATATTTATGATTGTCAATTAAAAGCATATGTCATGCAATTTTTAAAAATACTAAAAAGTGACCATCTGGAAAGAGATGTACCTATTCTGGTCTGGAGAATTCTCTAGCAAGGGAATCTCAAAAATCTCTACTTAAATCCCAAGAAAAGAATTAATGAGAAAAAAAGTCAGGTGTGTGTGTGTGTGTGGGGGGGGGAACAGGGCTGAGGCATTGTCCTTCTATAAATAAAGATTGAAACATTTGAATACAAGAACAAAATAAGTATTAACTAGATATTAGCTCATAATTTTGACCAATAAATATTTTGAAGGTTTTGTTCTGTCTATTAATTAAAAACACATTTAAAAGAAAGCATAATCTGGTTCTAGGTACCTGTTCCAAGAAACATTACATCATATTGGCCATCTTCTGCGACAACATGATCCACCACAATCTGCGTCAGTCTGTAATCCACGTTGATTCGCTTGAATGTTGGTCCTCCCGCAACCGGATATACTGATTTATACATCACGGGGTGCCGCTTGATAAAACTAATGACATCATCTGGAAAATCTCGAGTTGATTTGACCAGTGGGTCATAGGTTTTGCTTGGACACTGAGAAGATATGAGACGAGTGCTGTTCATGCATTTGAGAGATTTATACTTATCTAGTAAAATTGTTAAGGCTTATCATTGATAATATTAAAGGAATGGTCAACAGAATAAATATGAAATCACATGTACTTGTAAGTAAATGCAGTTTATCTTAAACATATATAAATCCAGTTTTCTCTCAAAATATTATAAATTATATCTATTTATCTCTATTTTTTAAAGTTTCCACAGCAAGTTTATTTCTTATGATGATTATTGTTTTTTACAAAGATTCATGAAATTTAAGTTGAAATAATTATGGAAAGTAATCTATAAACATGAGAATATATGAAAAACCATTATTTTCAATTAAATTAAAGATTTCAGATTTAAATTAAAAACATAATTATAACTATTGTTAAAATTATACTGTAAACAATTCAACTGCTCTTCTCCTCAAGGATCTGTGGAACTTCCTTGTCTAAAATTGCCTCTTGTGTACCTTTTAGTGTCCACTAATTCAATAGTTAGCATACCCTGCCCCCTGGTGGAAAAAGTAAAAAATTTATACTAGTACAAAATAAATGAATTTGATGTCTACCCAAAGACTCTGAATAGAGAATTACTCTATAAAGACTTTCTTAAATAAATATCTCTACTCCGATATCCTACATATGTTTTGCAATTTTGATATATTGTAATTTAGAAAATTAAAGGAGAATAATTCTGTTATCACATTTGAATTCTTAATGGGCTAATGAGACGTTCTTTTGGAATGGAAAACTTCGACTATATGATGCAGGCATAGAGAATAAAATGAGCAACACTGAGAATAATCTGTAAGAAAGTGCTGCTTTTTCTTATATTTTAGTTTGAGAAAAGTTGAAAATAATCTCACTAAACTAAACCATTCATACTAGGCACTAATTAGAATCCTGTCAAGACTCCAAAACATACTGTACTTCTTAGTAGAAGTATTCAAAGAGGGTTATTCTCAAAGAACTAAAGATAGTGGGGTATCTTAAAAGTCACAATATGTGACCCTGACCCATTTTTACACCAATAAAAGCATAATGGATTACTTAACTAGGGGAAATATCAAAAAAGTTGTACAAGAAATAATCTGTTATCAATTTCTAAATTTGAGAATATCTTTGTCTTTCACAAAAATCTTTCACGTCTGGTCTTAAGACACTGATCTTTTCTTGATATCTATTTATTTGTCTCAAGTCTGCACAAAAGAGGTTAGAAACCTCCTTGAATATTAGCCATTTGGTAATCAGCATATTCTTACACTGGGTGTTGGGATAAAGATCTAAGTTTGTTTCCTCAGTCATTGTTTCTATCACTTAGCCTTCAGTCAAGTGGAATCTGTCAGTTCAATAATGGAAGGAACCCTATATTAAATAGATTAAGCTGTGCCTCAAAATGGATATGGACCTCAAATGATTCAAAGCTCTTGCCCAATTACAGGCTGCATGTTTGAGGCTCAGTCAAAGGCAATTCATAGTGGGTTTATAGCTTATAATGCCTGCGGTACAATCTAGTTGGTCTATCATTAAAATCAAAGCAAAGCAGGATTTTGACTGCATTACATTTTTGAAACAGCCCTCCAACTTAGGGGGAAAAAATCTCTTTTTGACTTTGCAGCTGCAGTTACACAGTAGTCAAAATTTCAGAAGAAATAATTAATATCATGACATTCAGGCCACAGTTTTTGGTATCAAATTTTCAAATAATTCAAAATTTTAATGTGTGAAACTATAGGTAAATGAAGATAGAAACATTTAGCAAAGAAACAAATATGACAATTTTCTTCACTGCTCATCACTGACAAAAGGTTTAACTATAATAAAATCTAAAAAAAAGAGAGAGAAGGAAAACCTGGTTTCTATTGACTATTATAAAATAATCTTTGAAAATGTCTGTTTTCTTATGGCAGCTTTTCCTCATGGCACACTGCCTGTGTTTGCATAAGATCATTTTCCTCTAGCTCGTTGTGCGTGATCTCTCAGGTCCATGTCGCCACTATGCTTTCACAAATGAAAGTGATTTGGTCGAATTACTCCCTGAGGTTTAAGATAGTACAGTTTGTACCAAATATTGTTATTATAGTACATTAAAAACCAGAAGAATTTTTCCTTTGATATCATATAGCTGCAAGCTCACAGATCTAAAAATAACTTGAGATACCAAGCAATGTATGCAGGTAAGAGTAATGTAGGGAAGAAAAATTTCATAAAGAATAAAGTATGGAAAAACACTACATCTAAAGCAAATAATGATATTCAATTATTTTTCTTCAAAAAACCCTAGAAAATTTTCCAATTGTAGCTATACATTCCAGGTATTAAAAATCTAGTGAATTTTTCTCTATATTTAGGTACTTTTATTTCTATGAATTAACATGGTCCTTCTGAATATGCTGTAGAGGGTCATTTATTTCTGCCTCCAGTTTTTCAACATTTGCCTGACTTCCATTAATTTAGCTTCTGTGACTGTTGGAAATAAAACAAGGACATTATCTGTGTTTCTATCTACTGTTTTGAAAAACTCTAAGATAGTTTAAAATTTGAGGGGGAAAAAGGAGAGCAATTACCTAAAATTTAAAATGTTATTATCTTGCTGGAAACAATACCAGCACAAAAATAGAAAAGAGACCTGCCCAGACAAACCCTGAGATGAAAGGGTAAACCCAGTAACAACAAGCCATGATTCAGGGCCTATCTCCCATGGCTGGAAGCCATAGCTGGCTAGGTGTGATCATGTTATGCTTGGCAGATCTAGGTGTTTGTATATGGCCTTTAGTAGTGCAGTGGGAAGCAATGGATAAGAGGAGAAAAATTGTTTTTATCCAATGGGAGAACTTTGCCCTTGGCCAGGCACCAGACAGCTGTTAAGAGTTTTCTCCCTCTGCTGCTTCAGGCTATTCTCTACAGGTTGCAGTTTCCTTTTAAACAAATCAGAGAAGTGACTAATGGGAGGGAAGAATTGGCACAAGGAAAGACTGAGCCAGGCTTTCATTTCTAGCAAACTTGGAAGAATAAACTAAATACACAAAGGATATCTGATTTTTATTTACGAAGTTAAAGACGCACATTTAATAGGTGCCATCCTATCCCCCTGATAATTCATCTAAGAGTTAGTTTATAAGAACTATGAACAAGAAAAGACCCTATATTCAATATCAGAGAATAAAAGGTCAGGGGCACAAAAACAGCGGTAAATCTGTCTCTCTTTTTCTTTTTTTTTAAGGTTCCCCTTCTCTTAGAGGAATTTCTAAACCAGGAAAAAAAAGGAAAACATTACTGAACACAATAAGTAGCCTGGCATTTGGAGAACCTTATTTTAAAAGTGAAATTTGGCTCTAAAGAAGAAAAGAGAGCTAAAAGCTAGTTGAAAAGATTTATCTTAGAAATCATATGCCTCTCATCATTTCAAAAAAACATAGCCTACATACAGTTAAAGAGAAAAAAAAAGTCATGTTTTAAGAACTTGGAATCAGGAGGCCCAGAATCTAGTTCTGTCTCTGCTCTCCCTTCTAGAATCAAAAACTAAAAAAATAAATTAATTAAATTAAAGGGATCCTCAGTAATTTAGAGAAGCAATGACAAAGAAATAGTTTGTTATTCAATAAGTGGACATCCATGCAGTGAATAAATGAGGAGAAAATAAAACCGTAAATTTTTATATGATAGAGAGGCATCTAAGAGCCAGTGATGCAATAAAATGAGATTTCCTTATATTTCAACAGATTTTTAATTAATTAGAAAAAAACAAACAAACAAAAAAAAAACAACAACAAAATGTTAGCCATATTCCTCAGGTGCATAAATGAGAGGATAGCATGAAACACTGAGATTATATATTTTTCTTTGGTCAGCACATCTATGTTTTATAAATTAATCTTAAAACATCTCTTATCTACAATATAATTTTTTTTTTTTTATTTAATGGTTCCAGCCTAAGTTACAACCCAGATCTAATTTAGGAGATTCATGAAGATACAAAAATCTGAGAATCATCATCTAGCTATGAATATTCCATTGCTCAAAAGCCAAATATTTGAAGTGGATCAGGAAAAGAAAAGAGGATGTTCAAAGAGTTTTGCAACTTGTGGATTACATAGTCATCTCAAAAACCTGCTGTTTCCAAGGTAAAAGTTGGAATTTCTCAGCAATCATTCTAATTCTGGGTTAAGCCTCATTACAGTTATCCAGTCTGCTAGACAGATCAAGTTATTGTCATTAGGTATCATTATATGATGCAATCCCTCCATGATTTGCTTTGTTGAAGCAAAGTTATAAACTTATCTCAGTCAAGACAGTGATGGTTTGAGGTGTTAAGATAAAAAATGCCTTTCTAGAGCAATTATGCCAGGACTCAGTGCTAGTCCATGGTAACATATTTAGTATGATAAACTTTCCAGAAGACTTGGAATCAAAAGAACTTAGTGGTTTTTCAATGTCTTGTAGTGTGTTAGAAAGTCTGATAATTTCTTGGGAAATAAATAAGTACTATTATACATCTACAGCCTATGTTTGGGAGATTTTATCTCATAGCAGAGGGACAATAATGGTCCTCCTGTAAAGGGACGAAACTGTTTAGCCTTCACCTTTGATTTTCTTTAGCATAAAACCATGCAAGGGGTTGTTCATGGTGAGGCTTCTTACACAGAAGAAGATATTTCATTATTTTACTTTTGGTGGTAGTTGAAAAATCATTTAAGATTGTTTTTGCAGTGGGCAGTTAAATTAAATAACTAATTGATTAATATATAAATATAAATTATAAAAAATGATTTTAAATTTTTCTGAAGATCTGAATTCCTAAAACAGAATTAGACACTTTTTGACTATGTGAGATTTAACACTACTTAAAGTTTTTATAGGACATTTTTACATTTTTTTCTTTTTTCTCACTAAAAACGACGAAATTTTGCTAATATTTAAGCTATCAATGGAAATTGCAAATGTGTTTAACATTTATCAAGGTACACAAAGTAAAATCAATTAGATCAAGTTAGAAAATTGAAAGACAGTACTTATAACTATCTAATTTTGCTCCCTATCAAAAATGGACCCTTAGTTGGAAAATTCATCTAAAAAATTTGATCTTTAAAAATAAAGTTTAAAAGTTTAACAGTAAAGGCAGTAACTATTTGGGGGGAAATGGAATTTAAAAATAGCTATTTTTACAAAATTAGAGGTTTAGAAATTGTAAAAAAAAAAAAAAAACAGTGGTAAAATGATTCAAGAGTAGCAAAACATAATTTCTTAATATTTTAACTTCAAAAATAGGTACTTTCCACAGTGTGGCTACTACGAATAGTGCTGAAGTGAACATGGAAGTGCTAACCTCTCTTCAAGGTCCTGATTTCAATTATTTTAAATAAATATCCAGAAGTGAATTGCTTGATTATATGGTAGCTCTTATTTCTAAATTTTGAGGAACCTTCATGCTAAATGCGGAGACAACCTAAATGTTCATCGATGGATAAATGGATTTTTAAAAAAATGTGGTATATACATGCATTGGAATATTACTCAGCCTTAAAAAGAAAATCCTGTAATATGTGACATCATAGATGAATCTGAAAGACACTATGCTAAGTGAATAAGTTAATCACAGAAGGACAATGACTGTATGATCCCACTTATATGAGGTATGTAAAGAAGTCAAACTCATAGGAGCAAAGAATAGATTTGTGATTGTTGCTAGGGTCTAAGAGGAGTGAAAAATAGAAAGTTACTAATCAATGAGTGTAGAACTTCAGTTACACAAAATCAACACATTCTAGAGATCTACTGTACAATATCATACCCATAGATTACAATATTGTACTGCGCACTTAAAAATCTGTTAAGAGGGTGGATTTCATGTTAAATGTTCTTACCACAACATTTTTAAAAAAGTATTTCTTCTCTTTTTTTTTTTTGATGAGAGAATGGTTAAAAACTAAAACTCAATTTTAAGTAAACTTTACTATTTTTCATTTATGAATAAATCCTAAAAATTCTTTATTGACAGAATGAAACTACAGAGCAAATCTGTTATAATACATCAAATATCAAAAATAATATCTTCTGCCTTTAAAAATCTTCCCCAGATTTTCTCTGACAGCTTGTTATTTTTGGCCTGACCTCAGTTTGGTTTCTATATCTGACCTGTACCACTCACTGTATAGTGGATTCTTCTATATTTTATTTCACTTAAAACTACTTATTACCAAGACTCTCAGTCCAACATGATTTAGAAAATTTATCTGAACAAAATGTAGTTTGTTCAGACATGCTATTTGGACACCAGAGGGCAGAAGAATCCCTTGAAGTAAAAGAATTCCTTAAATTTAATCCTGTTCATCCTTGAGTTTCCAGGTTAATTCATATCGTAGGGTAGTAATGTCACTGTAAGGTTAAGAGTATAGGTTTGACTTGACACAGGAAGTACATAATTATGTCAAAATTAAAAATTAAAATAGCTACGGCACACTTAAAGTTGTAGTGTTTATTTACTTGACTGATAATATCAACAGAAGGCACTGCTCAGAGAATAACCAAAAACTCAACCTTAACAGCAATATGGATAAAGAAAATGTAAAAGTAAGGGTGGTTTTTAAAATAATCTACTTAAAATTTTTAACTTAAGTGTAAAGTGGCTTTCAATAAAGATTCTGACACTTCATAGAAAGCAAATTATTCAGCAATGCTTGAATTAAAGTATGATGTGTTCTCTGAAATTACAATAAAAGAAATGATAAGTAAAATAAGGTTTAAAAATTTAATTATTATTTGTACAGCAAACAAATCAATTCCTGGGGAAACAATGTCAGGTTCTGTTTGATTATTTGCTTTTACTACATTGAAGGTAGAATGGCATGGAGGTTAACAGCATTTGATTTGTAGTTAATGTAGATCTAAATTTAATCCCAGTCTCATCACTTCACAAGCTATGAAATCATGAGCAAGTGCTTACTTTCGTTGGGCTGTTTCTTATCCATAAAATATCTACTTTATTATACTGTCAAAGGATGTATTGAGATAACATGTAAATCCTTATTACTGCCTGGATCATGAGATATAATCAATAACAAATTTGACTAAAATTTCTGACCTGGAGGTTTGTAGAAAACAAGAAGAACCATAGCTATAGTTAAACAAAAATTATTGAAATTAGGCTGCTTCAAAAAAACTTTAAATAAAGAATGAAAAAGATTATGTGAAAATAAATGCAGTTCATTTTAGATAAGACATTCAGCACTATACCAAATGGATATTTTTAGGGAATAGGTGAATATTAGAGAATATTAAAGAATAAAGGAGAGATGACTGGTCAGAAAACTCCAACACTTCTCTTTTATTCTGCTGTGTTTGGTGATATAATATTTGGAAAGTTATTTAGTTATTTTGGGCATCAGTTTCTTCTTGTAAACTGAGGGTGAATTACATGGTCTCTATCATTCATTCTTGTTCTTAGGTTCTCAAATTTTATAAGCGTAGTTACTTGATATACTGTGAAATATAATTTCAATGACTTTATGAATACATAGTTATTTAAAATGATAAAGTTAGTTTATAAAAAGCATAGTTGCATAACATAAATTTTCACATTAGATATGTTTCTAACTTCAACACCAGCCCTCCAAATATGAAATATGTAAAATATCCAACAAATTGAATTGTATGCATATAAAAATAAATATTAAAAATAAAGTAATGAAGCAAAAAGGCTACATATTTATTTATGATTTTAAACATATTAAATTTTGGTCCTAGTGATTTCAAAGAGAATATAAAAATAATTAGTTACTTGGAAAAAACTGATATCCTTTGAATACTATAGCTTTCTAGATACTGCCTGCAAACCTTCAGGAGGAGTAGTCATCACTCTTCTTACATAGAACCAATTAGAAAAAGCTGGCCGATAAAAAGTAATTTAAAAATACTTCAGTATTTTTGTTTTACATAAATAAATTCTTTAGAATGCTTACATGGTTACTCTCCATTTAAAATGAACATAGACACAATCTGAGTTTAATTTGGAACAAGAAAGATACAGTCTTCTCAAAGTAGAAGTGTGGGCCTTAACTATATATAGCACTGTAGATGGAGAATACTTATTTGTCATTTCCATCTATATTAAAATATTTGGCATTCTAGGTACTAAATCATTTTGATGATTCTGTAAATTTATTGAGGATAAGCACTATATTCTCTGCATAGTACACACCTTACGATAGACTCCATTGTTTCCTGTAGTACTGAAACTTCTTACTCAAAAGAAAAATGTTAACTTCCAGCAAAGAAAGAAAATACTAAAACATCACTGTAAATAAATAATAATTGTTTTAAAAAACACAGTACTTGTTGCTGTGGCAAATAGTAGTTAATTGTAATAGATTTAAAAAGAGAATACAAACTTAACAAAATAATTTGATTATTAAATTAGATACATACTGTGCCAGGGCGGGGATACGGAATTCTTCCATCATACTGCACCCAGCGATGGTCTGCACTTTCCTTATGAGCATATGGGCCATTAAAAACTGCTCTGATGTCAGCCATGTTATATACACAAACAGCAGAGCCTTTGAAGATTGAGCTGAAAAAAAGTACCAAAGTTCAGTCACTCTCTGGTTCATTCTTTGGCATTTGTTGAGCACAAACATGATAGGCACTGCAGACAAAATGTGGGCATGTTCTTATAGCCAAATAATCCTGAATAAAGTGTGGTAACAGTTACATTATAGGTAATGACAATAAGCTCAGTAGCATGCAGATGGGCTGTCTGGTGTTTCCAGGGAGTAGGTGGCATCTAAATTGACACTTGGTAGATAAATAGGAATGTCTAGAAAATTGTAGGATAGAAAAAATATGCAGAAAATAGTATTATATTTATCTACATGCTCTTGAATTTTGTTTGAAGTTAATATAGCATGATGCCTTCTAAAGAACTTACAAAATAAAAAGGTACATTAGCTACTTAAAAAATAATGTAGATATGTAATCAATAATTATCTATGGTGTTTGTTTTCTTAACAAGAGTGAATATTCATAAATATTGGCTATTAATTTCCTCATATAATTTTTATTAATTTAAAAATGAAACCATCTTTTTTGCTCCTTCTTAAATTTAGGTTTATACATGTATCTTATCAATGCTTAAAATTAATTATAATTACATAGGGTTGAAGGACTTATAATTAAGAAGCAGAAAAGCTCCACAAGAATTCAACAAATTTTTGCATACTAAAGATGAAAACTGTTAACACAGTCAGTCATCAGATGTTCTATTTCTGTTGTATTTCTGTAAATTAAAAGACATTTTCTCTGAGTCTAAAGCTTTCAGTGATTCCTGTTCTTAAAAACGAGATCATTCTTTATGATTTAAGAGACACATCATCTCAGCAATACGCAAATGAGCTAAGGGTTCTCTAACAGCAGTAACTAAGTCATTAATATTCTTGGAATTACATTAACAGGAAATACTAGGAGCTGACAGTAAACAGGAAGCTGAGAGAAAATTAGCTGCTAAAAAGGAATTGATATTCCCATAAAACTCACACGCTTTGCCTACAATACTTTAAAAGAATGATGCATCATTAATGGCATTGCTATTATTGCAGATTAATTACATCTTCTCAGTGGATAAAGGTTGTGACATGCATCCAACATTACCTCAGTCATCAGGATGGCATTAAAAATAAGATAATAAAGCATACCGAGAACAAAGAACTGACTTGTAACTTCACACACTGGGTGGGCAGAAACTCGGTAGGAGAAAAAGAGAACTATCTTGGGAGTACATCTCCCTGGCACATATCTATGCCTTGTGTGTGGAACACGCAGTGACTTCAAAGACTGTTCTGGGAATGGAAAGATGCCAAGAGAACTAGGCCTGAGACTCTTAACTTGAGTAACTACAGGCACTAGCTCTTCCGGCACCTTTTTAGTTCAGACATAAATTAGCAAAAAAATGGAGCCCAAAATAACAACTTCTTTAGTCTCACATTTAAACATTCATATTCAATATCGTATAATTAACCAATTAGTATTTTGTTTTCTGATAGATTCAGAGCCAATAGTACATTTGAATAAGGTAGAATGTATACATAAATGAGGGTAATGTCACAGAAAAAAAATACAATTTGCCTGAAAAAAATATTTTAATAATTTAATCAAAAGGAGGCAGGAAGACTACTTCTCTAATATGATACCAATACTGTCAATTCCTCCATTACAAATATCAATACAACATTGATAAAGATTAATAGCAGAGCTGTGCAAAAAAAGTGAAAAGTATTTCAAAGGCAGTACTGTGTAACAGGAATAAAGGTGCACTTTGAACATGGTCAAACTTCTTTTGCCTATGTTAGCAGAACAGTGATGATATGGTGATAATAATAGCCAAAATCCCATCTTTGTAGGGTAATGAGGATGTGCAAGTAAGATAGCATATGAGTGTCCCATCTCATGATTCCAGCTTAACCAAAGACTGAGACATATGTTTCTTTAGTACTACTTCTATGTCACACAGCTTGATATATTTATTATTAGCATATGCATATGCCTTTGTACTCAGCAAAGGATTGGAAATGATGAAAATGTCTACGAACAGGGGACTGCTTAAATCAATTGTGGCAGTTGATAATAGGGGATAGATACTCTGCTGGCATAGAAAGAACAGAGACATTTATTATTGATATTAAAGGATTTCTAGGAAATACTAGATGAAAAAGAGAAATAAAAAATGTTTATGTTTTCACACAAAAGGAAGGGAAAAACAGAACATGTAACTGTATTTTCTTACAAATATTCAACAATTTTCTAGAAAAATTATGAATTTTTTAACTTACCTGGTTGTGGTAAAGACTCCATATACTATGGGATTTCTTTCATCTCTTGTGGGGAGTAAGTAAATATCTTCTATTAATGGAAAAAAATAATGATACACTGTATTTTTATTTTTCAGTTTACATGTTTGCTTTTTCTTTAGTAATATATTTCTGAGACTCTAAACACTATATAAAGTAAAGATAATAGTGAAAGTCATTATATTACTACTTAAGAAATTAAGAGTAGAAGACTGGTTTTCTTACTAGTTGTATGACATTGACTTGGACATTTAACCTCTTAGGTGTTGACTTCAAACACCTACAAATAGAATGATTTGCTTGATAATCTGCACAACTATTTCCAATTAGCAGTATGTGATTTCACATATAACAGAAACAAAAAAAGACAGGTTATTTTTATCTACCAATGTAAAAAAGTATTGTCCTGTAATTATACCTACCTATTAATAATTTACTTACCTATTCAATAACAATATGAAAATAGCTACACAAATTAATTACCTATGCAGCATTACTTGTGTAATTACTTGTGCACTATTGATACTAAAGTATGTGTAAATTGTTTTTAAGATTATTTAAGATGAGGTCATGCTTGTATACATTACAGATCATCCATCCATACTGAATATATACTTAAATACTGATAAATGCAATAATGACAAAATCATCAATGATCTAACCATTTTTACATTGCCAACGAAAACAAGTTCGAGAATATAAAAGCCATTGACACTAACTTTATTTGTGACTGAAAAGGTTCCTTCTAGAGTTAGCTTTGAGAGAAATAAAGAGAGGAAATGAAGGAGAAGATGCTATCTAATGCTTCTCTTGAGTATTCTTTTTATTAACAATTCAGAGGTCAGAGTTCACCATCTCCCATGCTCTCCAGCAGAGGGCATCCACAGAATAAGGAACCCAGGGTCTTGCTACCTATAGACAGTGGCTCTTTCCAAAGTAAAAGATTGCATGTACGAAGAATAGATAGACATTGTGGTCCCAGAGCTAGTAGCTTCTGCTTCTTGCTGGAGTTTTGTTTCCCTCTTAACTTTGAGGGCAACTTACAAAGAGAGGAATTGTTTCATTACAATGGGGATCAAGATCTTCGTGTCAAACTTAGTAAGAACCACTCCTGCAAACTGTACTGGGCTTTGTAATCAGGCATTTGGAGCTAATATAAAATGAATGCTGAATTAGGCAGAAAGACTTTTTAAAAGGAAAATAAAACATGTGACTTACGAAGCTCATCAAAATGCGTATCAGCTCCATCGCTTCCAGGAATTGAGCAAATCAATCTTGCCTTAAGAAAAGTTGTCCACTTGTTTATCAGGCTCCGTTGTCCTCCTACATCATTCTGAAAAGCAAGAAATAAAAATATGAATTTACTATCATGATTCTATCACTGATTAAAACTGGTGGTTATTACAGGCAGTGCTTTATTAATGCCATTGTTTACAAAGACAGAGAGCCTACATATTTAAGTCTCTGAACTTTCAACTGAGGAAAAGGGTGGTTTGTCCATCAACATTGATGCTTTTCTCATGCTTAAATGAATGCAATACAAACAGCATAGCTCTACTGAATGAGCAGATACATGTAAGGTGACAGCAAGTAAGGCAGGCTTGGAATCAATTGCCATCTCTCCCAATTCTTGCTCCCCACCTACAAAAAGCTATTTACTTCTCCAAGTCTCTGTTTTCTTATTGATAAAATATAATTAATGCTTTGAAATATGGTTACTAGCTGACTAAATGGAAAAATTTGTGTAAAGTGCTTAGCATAAGGTCAAGAATTGTGTTCAATAAGTGTTAGCACTAATTTGTATATTATGCATATGATTAAGGTCAATATTTGCATCTTTAGGGAAAAAAGTCTTGATATAGACTTAAAATAATCTTTTCCAAATTTAGTGCTCTACTAATTAAATACCAAGGCAACATAAACAGAATAACATACAAATAAAAGCAATCTTGTTTTACCACATTTTATTTTACTCTGAAATATTTCATTAAATGTTCTTTAGATGTTTAGCAAAATATAGGCATTTAAGCCAATTAAAAAAGAATAGAAAAGGTTATGTGTGTTACATGTTACTAAGTCAGCTCCAAGTCCTTGTGATCTTATGAATGAGTGATGTCCAGTGTCCTGTTCTCAAAGTTGGGCCCAACTCCTGTAGACTCATGCTTATAGCTTCTTTTATGGAGTCAATCTATCTTGTATTTGGTCTTCCTCTTTTCCCGCTGCCTGCTGTTTTTCCCACAATTATTGTCTTTTCCAAAGAACCTGCTTTCTCATGATGTATCTGAGGTGGGATAGCTTCAGTTGTGCCGTTTTTGCCTCCATTGATGTTTCAGGCTTAGTTTGCTATAGGGTCCACATCTTAGTCTTTCTGGCAGTTAAAACTGTCCATAGGGCTTTCTTCTAATGCCATATTTCAAATGAATCAATTTGTTTTCCAATTAGCCTTCTTCATCCAACCTTCAAATCCATACATAATAACTGGAAGTATAAGAATGTGAATGACCTTAGCTTTTGTCTCTAATGACATCTTTGCTCTTGATGATCTTTTTTAATTATTTTATTGCTGTCCTTCCAAGTCTCAGTCTTCTCTTGATTTCTTGGCTGAAGTCTCCATTTGAATTGATGACTGAACCAAGGTAAGCAAATCTTTAATGATTTCAGTGTCTCCCTTGCCTATGTTAAAATTGTTTACTTCTTCTCTAGTCATGATTTTGTCTTCTTAATGTTCAAAATGTAGTCTTGTTTGGCACTTTCTGCCTTCGCTTTCATCAGAAATCACTTCAAATCATTGTTACTTTCTGTCACTAGGATGATGTCATCTACATTTAAATTAATGATATTTCTTCCACCAATTTTCACTCTTCCTCTGAGTCTATGCTAGTTTGTCATATAATACATTCTGCATACAGATTAAATAAATAGGTAGATAAAAATGTACTCTTGCTTAACACTTTTGTCTATAGAAAACCACTTTGTTTCTCCATATTTTGCACCAACAGTGATTTCCTGTCCAAAATATAGGTTATACATTGTAACAATCAAGAGCTGAGGCATATCCGTTTTTTTCAAAGCAAGTAATAGCTTTTCACAATACACACAGAAAAAGACTTTACTGCAATCTATAAAAGACAGACTAAACTTCTAAAATTCTTTGGAGCACTCCAATATCCAGCGAATGTTCTCAACTTAGGTCTTGAGTTCCTCTTCCTTTCTGAATTCAGCCTAAACATCTAGTATTTCTTGCTTCATATAAGGTATAAATCTTTGTTACTTCACCTTAAGTATCACTTTTTTTTTTTTTTTGCATGGGAAATTAGAGCAATGGTCCTATAGTTACCACACTCCTTGGCATCTTTTTTCTTGAAAACTGGAATTTTTATTGAACATTACAAGTTGGTAGGCCATTGATATGTTTTCTGTATTTGCTGACATATTCTTGTTAGAATTTTAACAGATCCAGTCTCCGTGGCTTGAAATAATTCTGTTGGTATCCAGTCTAACCTTAATGATTTATTTCTTCCCAATACATTCAGGGATTCTTTCACATTTTACTTTCTAGAATTACAGGTTCTTCTTTATAGAAATCCTTTCAATGGTGCCTGTCATCCTTTATCTCTTCTGTATAGATTTTTGGTATGCTGCTTCCACATTCCCTTTATTTTCTCCTGGTCAGATAATGTACTTCCTTGTGGGCATCTAGCATCCATAGTTTAGGTTTGAATTCCCTTTTATTTCTTAAATTTTCTCATGAAAATCTCTTTTTTTTCTTTTTGTGTTTTTTCTGTCTTCTTACATGTTTTGAACTGTTCCATCTCTTATCCTTTTCCCCTAGTTTCCAGCAACTAGAATATTTCCTGGACCAATCTCTGCATGTCTGAGCCCACCTATTATTTTAAAGACAATATCAAATCTAACTCTTCAATGAAGACTGTCCTCAATTTCCCATTACATAGAAATTTATCACTTCTTGATAGCCATTGAAAAACTAGGTTAAGAATTGTAAGCTTGCTTTGGTCAACTTTTACCTATTGCTTCTTGCTTCTCTTTAACAATTTTTAATGTTTCTTCTGTCATCCAACCCAATAGCATTATGCTATTAAATAATTCACCATAAAAAGATATATTTATTATTAATAATTTAATGTCTCTATGAACATTAAATTAATATATTTTTGTTTGACTCAATTAGATTTGCAGTGCTTATAATAAATTAGACTATTTCATAGTATAAATATATTTATGACTGAATTTTGACTTTTAAAAATATTTTTGGAGCCACTATTTCCATAAATGTTTTTACCTTTAAATATAAACTCTATAAAATTTTTCATCCTTCATGAAGTCTATGTTCTGTAAAGTTAATAAAAAGTTCACTGCCAAATTTCAAGTGTGAATATTTAAAAACTGTCTACCCCGTGCTTCTTTTATCTCTGAAAATTAAGTTAAATTAGAGAAAAACATCTAAATGACTACCTCAAACAGAAGAATTAAAAGTCATATGAATAGTTGACATTCTTAAGGAAAGAAGGAACAAAAGGAAGAAGTGAAAAATGAGAGAGCTATCCCTTTTAGTACGGAAATCCAGTTTTTAAGATAATGATGGTAACAGAGCAAATCTCAGAAACTTCTTAGATTTAGGGGAGAGCTGAGAAGGCAAGGAAGGACCTCAAGACCAAACACTATAGTTATCTTTATAGCCTTAGTACCTAACACAAAAGATGTACTATGACTCTTAAGGTGAATTGTGTTTCACATTCCTCTCTGCTAAACAATAGAATTATTTTCAGTTACAGCTCTGTATGAATAAGTAATAATTATTTTCTTTAGTTCTTTAGGTTTATAACAATTTAAAAAAGAAGAGTGATTTTGAAATTTAAAGACATTCAATTTCAATAAAGTATTTCATGTATGAACTAAAATTTGCACTTAACCAAATATCACATTTCACAGTTTGCACTATGTCTCACTGTTTTTAATTTTAAATGATTCTAAATCATTGTGAACTTGCTTTTAGAACATGTGTGTAGCTGAATTTATGTTAGAGGTTAACTATATGTGTGTGTGTGTGTGTGTGTGTGTACGTATACATAATAGAAACACAATGGTAACCACAGCAATTGTTTAGAATTCAGGCAAACAAAAGACTTTTCTGGCAATAGTGTTTTGGCACTGATACTGTTTAGAAGTGCTGACAGATGATGATAATAAAAAGCAAAATAACATCTAGTTGATTTTCTCATAATTTAAAATTCTCACTAGAAAATGCACTCCCTTATTTTACTCAACATGCACTCCAGATATGTAATTAACAACCTGCTTGTCTGATGTTTAATAAATACATGTTTAATAGTTAGCGACTAACTAAAAATAAAGGTAAAAATCCATAAGTATCTTTAGAAAAGTATAGATAAATGCCAAAGAATTTGAGTCTTCTCTGAAATTTTTATGTAATGGGAAATTGAGGACAGTCTTCATTGAAGAGTTAGATTTGATATTGTCTTTAAAATAATAGGTGGGCTCATACATGCAGAGATTGGTCCAGGAAATATTCTAGTTGCTGGAAACTAGGGAAAAGGACAAGAGATAGAACAATTCAGAACATGAAGAAATGAGACAAATTTGGTTTAGATAAAGACTGAAATAAATTGAAATAATGGAGAAAAATGTTATAAAATTAAATTGGGGTAAAATCAAAGTTTCTGTATGTTATTTATTACACAATAAAGAATTACTATAAGATTTGATAATTAACAAAGAAATAAAATAATAAGAGTTTTTAAGAAAATAAATATATACTATATTTTATATAATCTACAAACAAGTCTATAATTGCTCTTAAAATTATATTTTGTACATGATGCTTCTCTTATTTGAGTATCATTGCTCAATAACAAAAATAATCAGTATGTCACCTAGCTATCAGATGACTTCATATGTCTGCAGATGTGAAGGCAGATCTATCTAGATGTGACTTTTATTTGGAGTGCTAATATACTCAGATATTTAATAATATAAATCCAGATGTTAATATGAAGGGCAAAATGCTTCCTCCTAATGTAATAATGAATTTTGTGTATGATTTCAGTGAGAAAATGTGTGTTATCTGAAAGCATTCAAAAATATTTTTAATGAATTTAAAAATACTTGGTAAGTTATCTCTTTATATTTCTTGTGACCCTTAATTTATAACTTTCTAAATTTATAAACCCAGCTTTTACATATTTTTCAACAGAGCCTTAGTTGTACTAAGCAGATTTTTAGTGAAAAGTTTTCTATTTTAATGTATTCTTTTTATATACTTTGATATTTATTAAACTTTTCTTGCTTATAGTATATTTTGACAGTCAGAAATAAATATTTAAGGTGTTTACTCAATATATATAGAGAAATATATCAGCTATCATGAATATAATGCCAGGAACTGCATGTGGTTTACTGTTTTATTCCTAGCACAGAGCAGTTGCTCAGATTATTTTGCTAAATGAGTAAATAGATATGTTGAATATTTTCTTGACAACATTCCTTTAACAGGAGCATACATCACTACTCCATCATAAAAATGAGCAGTGACATTCTCTTTTCAATATTTTATTAGGCAAAGTGACAATAAATGTCCATTTTCAAATACCATTCCTCTTTCTGTTTGCAATTATCGCCCATATTTAAGACAAACCGTGAAAAAATTCTAACTGTCCTACTAGCTCCAAATTTGTTGGATAGGAAAAGGATGTATAATATACCTAAATATTTTTTAAACTGACAAAAGGAAATTGCAATCCTTTGAACAAAAGATTCTTTAAATGTTCTTGCCTACCCATCTAGCAGCATTCTCTTTCCCCTCAAGGAATAAAAAGATAAAAAATAAATCCAGGTCAAAGATGAAAGACACATGCTGTCAGCAGGGAAACAAGTATAGTTTCTGGGATAATAGCTCTCAGGAATGGATTATAAGCATTTAATGACTGGATAGTAACTCTTACAGACATCCAGAAGCATGACCTGGATGGCAAAGTTCAATTCACAAGGAGTTGTATTTCTCCTGGAGGGAAGTGTCAGTTGGCTGACTTTGTTGACTGGTTCTCCATCCCCAGATTTGTTTGCAAATCCACATGATCCCCCACTGAGAACTTTAAGCCTAGTAGAGGGTTAAAAGGGGGGTACACTTTTGTACTAAAGTGTCACCTCTTTGCTTATTTTTGTGAAGTTCTAAAGAGCACAACCTCTCATTAACACAATAGATTTATTATTGAGATGTCAGAATCAGGAGCTTTTAGTCACCGGTCTCTCCTATATGTCTCCACTCTATTTATCACAGCCTCTTTGTGGTCATATTGCCAAAGCCTTGACATCTTCTACACAAAGATGCAGATGAAAGTCACACACAAAAAAATTAAATATAAATAAGCCTGGCCACAGGTGTTTAGTATGGGTGGTGAGTACACAGGGTACCTGTTATCTTATTTTCTGTAGCTTTTTATATGCTTGTAATATGTTTAATTTTAAAGTGATTAATAAAAATAGAAAAGAAAAAAATAAAGAGGAAATAAAACACAATTTACAATATTTTGGCAGCTTTAAAATATAATATTTCAGAGTCATTTAAGTGGGTGATGGTTGCATATTATGAACTACTATGATCCTCTAATCACAGTTACGACTAATGGGCAGATCAGTCAGGAGGCTGATTATTGCTGATTCTATTTTCCTTCTACTGTCCCAGAAAATTCAAGTTCTTATAAATCTTACAAGACATGTAGAGTAGCTACAAGCTATATGTAACACATGAACTTTTATTGAGTGTGTCTTTTGACCTATGGGTCACTGTGCTATGCTCATCTGTTAAACATGATTTTATCTATATATACTATCTTCTTTGTAGATCACTCAGCACTTTATAAATATTGTCATTTCACCTATATACTGGAAAACAGAAGCTCATGGAAAATGTAATGACTGACTGTCAGCTCCTATACTCTTAAATTCTGAAGATTTTATAAATCAATGAAATCTCCAAGACATTTGTAACATGTTATATTCTATTAAAATATAGATGTGCATTAAGAAATTTGTAACCACATTAATGAGTTTCAGTTGAAGAATACCAGAATTTTCAAATCAATAAACACTGGAGAATGACACACTTTAAGCACTTAAAAAAATTAAAATTAAAAAAATAAAAGGTTTGATGCTGGAGACAGAGGTTGTAAATCCTCCTTTGATTAAAATTTAGTTCTTTTGCCTAATGCTGCTCTTTACTCTTTACATCTTTGTGCAGGCAAAAGAATGAAATTCTCTGAAGCACTCTGAAATATGTAATCTATGCATCTTTTGTGCACCCTCTCCCCAATTTTACCCATTAATAATATTTAATCTGAGATATTTTAATTTGAACACTACCCACCTTATTTTGAAATGTGACCTAAGTATTACAGTAATCTAAATCAATAAAAATGTTCCGATAACTGAACTGTTACACTGAGGCAAACACACAGTTGACTCTTTTTACAAATTCAACAAATAAGATTAGGACAATTTAATACTCTTGTGTTTTTGATGTAATGCCTGTTTTATTTCAATACATCATCCATATTCTTTATATGATGTGTCATTTATAATAACAACAGTACCTCACAGGTTTTAAATATTCTTATGTTGAGCTATGCCTCAAATAGCCTAAAGACCCATTTGTTCCAGGAAACTCTGCAGATATGATCACAGCAAGTGACATATCAGAGAAACTGTCCAATCTACTTTTCTCTGTGCTGCCTTAATCTTCACTGAGTTATTTCTAGGAATAGATTCTAGAATTTTTGTAAACTTAATCCAGATGGTCTATGGGACTGTATAAGTAATTAATAACAAAGGTAACCCAAACACAGGATGGTCTATTTAAAAGCTTAAAATTATGATCATGATGTGAAAGAAACAAAATCTAAAATGTGGAATTAGGTCTCAAGAGCCCCATTAGAAGGGCATTCCATGTAGTTTAAAATATATTGTTATACTGAGAGAAAAAAATTAAATATGGATATTTTATTATATTAAATTAATTAATGGAAGATAGTGAATTATACCCACTGAATCAAATGAAAGAACTATGTTGCACTTTCCTTTTCAGATCATATGTCTTTTGTTGCAATATGCTATAATTATGTGTCATTTAACTGTATCACAGACATGCTTCCTAAAAAGGTCTAAAATATAAAAACAAAAATACTAATAATGAGTTTTCTACTTCACTTACTAATAATCTTGAAATATCTTGAGAATAGAAGAAACAAAACCATACAACAAACTCAGACATTTCAGACAAAGGAGAGGAGAAGAAAAAACAAACAAAAAACCTGTATGGCAGGTATTGAACACAGTGGTTTTTAAGTAATAAATTCTGTAGAGGCTTTCAAGGCAAAATATAATTCTTCTCTTAAAAAGAACTCTAGTGTTTAGAGATGACTGTTTTTGATTTGCCATTGGAGAGTTGAAATGGAGAACATGTTTTTCTAACTACTTCAAAAACTTGTAAAGGTTATTAGAAATGCAAGATGGGTGAAATACAATGTTGAAAAATTCACTTTCTAAGATTTAACAGATTAAAATTAGGTGAATCTAGGCATATTAGACAGTCTTTTTCAGGTAGGATTAGAGTTCTTTAAATTAAAAAAAAAAAAAGCTACAGCCAACCCTATAAAGCCCTGCCTTGGAATTTCTGACAGGAAAACAGATGGAAATGGAGCAAAAGCACATCTGTAACTCATGGGCTTTAAATCTCTCATTTAGGTTGTTAAGTGACATACTGAAAGTAACCAAAAAAAAAAAAAAAAACAACCTGGTGGAAATCAATAAATACGGAAAGTGTCAACGGCCTAAAAACACAAATCTTCAAAGGTAGTAACTGTCCAAATAGGATCGTATATCAAAATAGATACTGCAAGTCCAATCGAAGCAAAAGGTTATTAATTAGCCCCCCAGGCAAGTTATGTAAAAGAGCCATTCAAACTGAATTCCTGGCATGAAGAAAGGAAATACTGCAGAACAAAAAAAGAGAACTGGCATAATCTACAGCTGGAATCCGGAGTGGGCTAGCATAAGTAAACTAGCTAATGGACAATGTTTCCAAAAATGATTAGAATCCAAAAATAATGCAAAACAGCCTTGAGGCGGAAAGTTGTAAGAAAGCCTCACTAAAGTGACTGGAATTTCCACACATTAACTTACAGGGTGGGTCTTCAAGACACACACACACACACACACACACACACACACACACACACACACACACACTAATAAACATCACATAGACATAAATAATAGTACCTGAAAGGACTGACTTGCAAAGTAAATAGACACAAATCTTTTCAGAGGGTTTATTTCATGCTGTTTCACCTGTTCACTCAATCAGCATTTATTACCTTACCAAGAAGATATGTGTAATTTATCAACTAGGAGAATACTCCAGGGTGTGAAACACACTAGTTGTTTTACTTCAAAATATTGGTTGTTCAATAGAATCAATGAATTTCAGAACCTGTCAAAGTCTTTAGGAATCATTATAGGCTAAATACTTTATTTTACATATGAAAATACTGATTAAGTTTTTAAGGTTCGAAGTTATGGCAAATAGTGTTTAACTGGAAAGTAATGACACTACTGAAAAATAATTAATTAGTGAATATGTGATGTCATGTACAATGATAAACATACTGAGTTTGAAAGAGATTCTTTGAATGGAGGTAGTTTTTCTCCTGAGACTGTCATTATTGATCAATATTACCCTATGAAATTATCTTCTCTTTCTTTACTATTTAGTATCTCATCCTGTCCACAACTCACATTCAAAATTTCCATTGTTCAAACTATTCATACAATTTTCACAAAATGTGTCTCTAAATTCTTTTAATTAAGATCCATCCTCAAAGTACAAGGATTGCTAAAATCTAAGGCAAAATAACAGTAATTTCAATCTTAAACAAATAAAATATCATCTTTTCCCAGTAACTTCTGGTAACTAACCTGTCTCCAACTTCCCAATATACACACATTGCCGCTCTTCCACTCCTAAGCATAGTTAGTTGATCTTACTCCAAAAGTGTGCATGTATGAAGTGTGTGTCTGTGTGTGTGTGCATACCCACACACACATAATTTTTAAAATTTAACTCACTGTGGTATGACCATGTACTTAACATTATTTACAAATCAATCTCGTTGATTGTTAACTACTCGAAAACAGAAACCTAAGTCACTATTTTCCAATCCCTCCCTTAGTATCTGTCACATCAAAAATCATATGATCTCATTCAAGCCTTTCATTTAACTAGTAAAGTAGTCATGGAAGATATGGGTATCCTCATTTTCTAAGTTAAGAAACTGAACTAGGAAGAAGTAGAGCAGAGATGTAAATGTAGGTCTCATTTAAATATTAGTATTCAATTGAATATTAGTATTCAGTTGAATATTAGTATTATTTGGGCTAAAGTTATCATTCTTACTACCAAGTCTAATACTGGATTTTTAATTATAATCTTACCTGACTTCCTTTTGGTATGTGACATTACTGCCAAGTGCTTTTCTTTCTTGAAACAAGTTTTCTTTTTTTTCCTTTGACTTCTGACAACATTCTTGCCCAGTTCTCAAACTAGCTATCAAACAATTCCTTTTTATTTGCCTTTACTTACATTTCCCTATGCACTTTCTTAAATGTCATTATATCTCAGAATTCTGTCCTTTCTCTTTGATCTTAAACTAAAAATTTTCCTGGGTAATTTGAGACACTTTGATGACTCCAAGAGCCACCAATAGACTGGTAATTTCCAAAATCATGAGTTCAGACACTACTGGGACCTCCAGTTCATACTTTTCAACTGGATATTATGGTAGCATACCCCAGAGACTCATCAAGAAAGATAAGACTTCTGAAGATTATTGAAATATTATGTGTGTTTTAAAAATAAAACAAAAACACTATTATGCTAATTTTCCATGTATTCACTGTTTGCCATAACTTTGAACCTCTTTTAATTCCTTAATTTTTTTTTCCCACTACTGAGATTTTATGTAGGCTTTTCCTTCTATCTGGAATATTATTCCCTGTATCTGCCACCTTCGCCCTACAATTCCCTAATCATTTTCAACATTTGGTTCAAAAGTCACTTTCTCAAAGATACTTTCCAAAACTAATCCAAAACCAATTTTTTTCAGTTGTGCCCTGTCTGTGTGTTTGATTGTTTAATGCATACATAATCTACACATTGTAAATTCAGTGAGTACAAGTATCTTTTTTGTTTTTAACTTCACTAAAACTACTGTTTAGTACAGTGTCATACTTAGGGTTAGTTTTCAATAAATGTGATAAGTTAATGAGTGACCAGGCAGTCTACATAAATTTTGTAGCCACTAGCCACATAAGGCTATTTAAATTGAAATTAATTAAAATTAAATAACATTAAAAATGTATTTCCTCAGTCATACTGGTAATATCTCTACACTAACAGCCACATGGCTTCTGTGTTGGAGAGTTCAGATATAGAATATTTCCATCATTGCAGAAAGTTCTATTGGACAGCATTAGTCCACACCAAACAATTGATGAGTGGTAATAAATTAAGGACCTTTTAGAAATCTACACCTAGATTCTATCTCAGAAATATCTCTTGAACTCACCCATATATCTTCATTCCTACTATCTTTAGAAAACCACCTAACTGGTCTCCCAGGCACAAATATTTCTCAACACAGATGCATTCCTCAAATTATTGCCAAATATATCTATCAAGTTACTTCTCTGTCTAAATACATTTATAATTTCTCATTGATGACAGAATAGAGTTTAAACTACTAAACGGAGAAACAAGACTTCTCATCTTCCAACTTACAAACTCAATTTCAATTGACATTGCTCCCATATACAGTCTTAAGTTTCACTTGAACAATATTTAACTGTCCCAGAAACAAAATATGATCTGTGACAATGCTGCCTCAAATGCCTCTTCTCCTTCCCCATAGAACTCAATTTTTGAGCTTCACTGAATATGCATAGAGTTCTCAGCTCTGATCTCTATCACATTATATTGTATTATCTTTTAATATCTCTATTATCCTCACTGTATTATGAGGTTTTAAAGAAATGGGAATTTCATACTTATTTCCCAGTGTCAGTGTACTTCATTTTTCAACAGAAATTGTATTTTATTGTTGTTGTTGAAATAATGAAATATTAAATGAATAAGTTATGAATTTAAAAAAGATTTTCTTTATTCTGTAAACAGTTCTTTAGTCAGTTTTGTGTAATTTTTTCCTGTTTCCAAAACCTCCTCCCCACTAATCACTGCATACCATTCAGTCTAATAGTGATATCTTTAAAAAGTCAATGAAACACTTCTACTTTAGTTTAGGGGTAAAGTTATCAGGTTAAAATGAAAACAAACAGAAAGAATAACAAAACCTAAACATTTCCCAGTAAATAAGTTCTGTGGGAATTACCTGGTGGAAAAAATTAATATAAAGTACTTCTATGTTACTGAAATGCTTTGTAAACTTAGTGAAGTGTACACTGTTAACTCTAGTCTCTTACATGATCTCGTCCTCCTTAGATCTTAGCTTATATTTATAGAACTCAATGTTGTTTTATAGCTGAGATATATTCTGCTATTATTTGTTAAAAACAGAAAAATAATCATTAATAACCCAAAGGGGGCAAACAATGAAACAACAGAGAGAAAAAATATGTTCTCAATAATGTCAGAAGAACATTTTTATGTGAAAAAATATGTCACAGAAACAATGATCATCCTGAGTAGCTGTTTTTTAATTAAACTTTTTGTCAACATATGACATTTTTAAATCTTGTCAGTGCAATCTCCACTTAGAAGTGCTCAATTTTTGCCACACTTTAATTCTAAATCATTAAACAAAGTTAAAAACATTGGCAGGGCATGTTGCAATTAAGAAATTACAAAGAAAACATTTAGAATCAAATATTATAAACGTTAGACCAATGGATCATACATGTAGCGGGAAATTCTAAAGGTCCTCACTTAAAAGAGTGACTGAGTAAAGAAATACATTGATGTGAGAAGAATCTCCATTGTACCTTTTTTGAAAGAAAATTCATCCATCACATGTCCTTATTTGATTTCACAATTAGTTAGCTTTTTATCCAAAAACAATAGCATGACAAAATCTTGCTGTGTGGCCTCAGAGGTTTTGTGGTGGGAAGACTCAACTACTAGAATTCTCTCTGCCTTTTTAATTCTATAAGATTTTGTACATAATTTAGATAAAATATCACATGGCTGACACCTAAAGTCTAGATTATATTTTTAATATAGAAATTTACAAATGAGAGCAATTAAGTTTTTCTTTAACATATTTCTCTACCTCTAAGATCAACTTTTATTATGTTGACAGTAGGGTAAAAACAATATTTTGTGATAAATACATTTCTATCAATTGGATTAAATCTATCAAGAAATAAGTATTGCACAGGTTCACAAAACACATACTTGTTATATGAGTTCATCAGAAAATGACTCTTCAAGTACATTTAACTGATTGTAAAACTCTTAAAACACATTGAACGTAGCTCATTTATACAAATGGTGTCAAACCACGGACACAGCCTTTCAGGGTAAGGATACTGCTATTACAAGGCATGTTTCAGCACATTAACACATGACACCACTCCAAGTAACAGCTATTCATCTCTAGGCAAGAGGCTTTAAGAGAAATTACTGTGAGTTCCTAGACTTTGAAAAAAATGAGGGTGCTTTTTAGAGAATCTGTCCCCTGAGGGTGAAGGGATCAGTGAGAGACAACATTATTGGCTAGGACACTAGGTAAAGAATGATCTGCACTCACAAGTTGGCCTCATTCAAAGCTGTGTTTTTATTAGCACTTTTAAGTGCAGTGATGGTTTGTATTTCTATTTCTGGAAGTGTTCAAAAGCCTGAAGGCACAAATTGAGAAAAAAAGATGGTAGGCTCATATGGAAGAAAATGAAAAGTTTGTACAAGACCAAAGAAAGTTTCCCACTGAGAATATTTATTAACAACTCTTCCCCTTAATAATTGAATTTATACTGAAGATGTCTATTTAATAAAAGTTATTTCAGCAAAAATAAATCCAACTAAAAAAATAGTATACTGAAGTCAAAAGTATTATATCAGCAGCATTATTATTCTATAAAGCTCGTAATCACTCAAATAAGAGCTTTGATGGCAGAAAATTAAAGTATCCCATAGAGTTTATGTTTCTATAATTTATATAAAATGGTGATATTAAAAAACCAATTGCAATATTTTTCAAAATATTTTGCATTTTGCATTTTGATTTGCATTTTGATTTGTTTCTCTTTTTCTCTTTATCTCATTTTCAACCAGAATCTAATCTAGATTAATGCTTTAAAATTTTTTATCATAGTAATATTATAATCATATTTTCAGTTTATTTGATCCACGTAAAGATAAATAATTTTAGATGTGTGATGTGACGTGTATTTTGATAAAAATACTAGATTCTGTTAGTGTTTAAATTACTCTAATAATTACATTAAGTTGCTTTCAATTTCAGAATAAGATTATTAACTGTTTAAGAGCCTTCTAACCTCTATAGAATAAGAACATGCAATGATTTTACTGGAATACCAATAACTGGGAGGGGAATAGCCCAACTGTAAAAGGAATCAGCTGCCAAAGATATCTAACTCACACCTGGGCAACAGCTTAGGCACTAGAAAAACAAACTATAATATTGGAAAAAAGTGAATTCTTTTTTTTTCCCTACCACTTATAAATAATGGACATTAATGTTAACTTTACATGGTTAATTGTTCATATACATATATACATGCCTAGGTAAAATAAATATATCTTGCCTTACAAACTCTTCCAACTCGAGAAAGAATTGTCTTATCAGAAGTACTGCCTTCTTGAGATGATTCACGAAAGAAGAAATATATTTTATCATCATCTGGATTATAGGTGTCTGGTATGGGAAAAGTTCCAATAAATTTTGCTCCTGTTTGAAAGAAAAGAGCTTTAAATTAAAATACTGAAATAATTTAGCTGCAATAGTACTGGCATTTTTTATACGTAAAACAATTAGCAGAATAAAAAAAATGAACCATGAATAGAATGTAGGAAATGAAACATACACACAAAATAAATATGACACATGTAGAAACATGTATTAGCAGGAAGAAGTCCTGAACAAGTTCTCTAGGAACTCTAGAGAGCAGGTGAGAACAGGTGAGGTAATTGGCTGTTATTCATAACTGTTGCAACTCGACTTTACTTAGAAAGACTTTTCAAACCTGAAGAGTCTATGATTTTATATTTTTCCTTTTATATGATGGAAGCACTGCTTTTTAGCTGCAATGTCTATTATGAAAAACTTAGAAAAAAACTATAAACATCCCAAATTTTTATATATTATAAAGTTATTTGTTGCCTTTTATATAATTGCCAAAGGAGAAAAAATTTGAAAAAAACAGTGAGTGAATCAACTCAATTGCAGGCTCTGGAGACATTCTCTTCAGGTTTATATCATGTTTCTGATACTTAGTGACAAGGTGACCTTAGGCCAATTATTTATGTTCTCTATGCCTCAATTTTCTGATATCTAATATGAGACTACCAATATCATCTACCTACTAGAGTAACTGATCTCATGAATTAATATATGCAAAGCATTTAGTATCTGACAGAAAATAAGGGCTCAATAAATATTGTTTATTATTAAAATGATAATTGACATTATGACTACAAATAAGAAAATGATAAAAAATTGACTACATCCATATAATTATTAGAATAATATTTACTTGTTAAAAATGAAATAATTCTAAATATACTGCTATGGAAAGATATCCATAATACCTATTAAATGAAAAAATATTGGCCAGTTAACCCCTTTGCATCAATGGCAAATTGATCTGAGTTACTAATTCTTCATTTAAAAAGTATTGGACATTTTAAGTTCTTGTATATAATTGTAAACTAATCAAGTAACAGATCTGTAACTGGGTAATACAAGTTTCAGAAATACTCTTTTTGATTAAAGCACAGAAAACATTGAAAGAGAGTCTTTACTGAGTAATGAAGAAAGAATTTCAGTTTAGTAGATAATATGAGATACTTGAAAGAATGCATAGAATACTGTTTACAAAGTAGAAGCAGGAAACAAGGCAAGACAAAAAGGTGCCTTTTCATTCACAATGGTTGGGGGGAAGAAGTGAGAGGAAAAAATGATCAACATTGCCTTCTCTAGAGCTTTGCTCAATTTTGCTAATTTCTGGGGACCCCAGGAGTACTAAAAATTATTTCCCTGCAGATGTATGCCATTGATCAACAGCCCAGTAAACAAGGCTTCACAGACACCTTCTTCGACAGACAAAAGTTAATATTTGATTCCAAGTAATGAGTAATTCAGTTTTTATCATCCTACCCTCTCTGGGCCATTCCTGGTCTCCCACCCAAACTCTGCTTAAGAGAAGGCTTAAGAAGTAAAGAAAGGGGAAAATATGTGCATGATGTTCCTTTCCTTTGTTCTTTATTATTTCCCTATTCTTCCATAGAATTTAGAACTACAATGGATTCTTATACTTCTGATAATGTCACTTTGATACGATCCTAGATTACTTAAAAGTTAAATTTTGAAAACCATGAAAAATGTTTTAAATTTTATATGCTAATTAATCTTAAATTAGCAAATTCCATTAATAATTCTACTGAAGGTTTTATGTGTTTTTTTTCTCTTCCAGCCCCCTCTTTTAAATTGTTGCTAAATCACAAATACTTGGCTTTGAATCCTTGAGCAAAGTAAAATTTCTTTCATAGTCTCAAATTAACACTTCACATTTATTGTTTAAATATACTGTTCTCTTAAAAAGGACACTTTTGTGGCAAAATTTTTTCTGATAATTGTGGCATTAAGATTGCAGCAAATTTATGAAAACAAAGAATCGATTTAATTACTGATATATTCAAGTCACTTAGAACAAGAAAAACTAATAGAATCAAAGAACATAAAAACAAATAAGAATTGACTCTTCAAGCCAATTATAATCTAGATTAAGGAAATATTAACATATGACAAAGATAATGCTAAGAAGAAGTCCAGTCCTGATGTTTCCAACAACTTGAAAGGGAAATGCACAATATATAGAGAAAAAGACAACAACTGTGGGTTCCCACATAAATAGACCAGAAAATAATAATAATCTATAGAACTTTTTTGAATTTATAGATGCCTCAATATTATTGACCTGAATGAAAATCTCCAGGTGCACTGGCATGTGTATTTTTAAAATACAGAGATATAAAAATAAATAAAACCTTATAGGTGATCCTTATAAGCATCTAAAATTAAGAGTCACTGACATAAACTACCATTTTGTGCATGGGAAAAAGGATATAGATAGAACTCATTAACTCAATGTCAATAATGCAAATACATAGATGGATAGGCAGAGTTAAGACTGATAAAAAACAACAACAACAAAAAACCCCACATTTTTAAGTAATTAGAGTAAGACAAAAAATAAAATAAAATTATAGGAACATTACAGGCTTGTTTTACTTTAACCAATATATGAGCTTAAAATGGGAATTAACGTGAGTAGAATTTATCATAGCATTTAAATATGACCTAAGTAGAGGTTACACATGCAGCATGATGAGGCTGGTAATGTTGGTATCTTATCAGAACTACTTAATGATTGACTTTAGTTTATAATTTTAAAAGTAACATAGTGGTACAAAATTTTCACAGTCCTCTCTCCAGAGAGCAAATGAGATCTCAGTTCTTTGAAACAGAAAATTATTTTAGGTAAAAGAAATACTACTGTGAGAGACAGTTGCTTGTAAAGCTTTCCTCAGACACTCAGATGGAAGAAGTGGTTAAATAAGCCAATTGTTTGGCTTTCACTTGTTTATGGATTTCGACAAAAGAAACACAGATTCTAAAACAGAGCAGAATGTATCCAGTCTAAAAGGAGAATGAAATAATATAGCAATTCATATTCTCCACTGCAGAAATACAGAGAACAATTCACTTGGGCTCTGTGAAACATTATCCAGGCGTTGCCAAGTATTGCCATTTAAAATGGTGAAAAATTAGAGTCTGACACCAGTCCGCATTTCAGGAATTTCACTGCGACATCAATGGAGAAAAACAGTGTGGATACTTTTCCAAGGTACATTTATTTAACTTTCAACTGATATATGACATAAATAATCTTGTTGTGTTTATTCAGCGACTGTTGGTTTTATTGGACTCTTTTTTAAATGTTGGTTCTTTTTTCAGTATTATAAGAAAAACTAGGAGTACAGTAAGAAAATTGAATGATGGAAGCGTATGAGCCAAATGTTTACTATATGAAGAAATCTAATTATGAAAAAGAGTATCAAATAGTATTCTATTCTGAGATTTAAAAAGTAAGCTTTTTTATGAGTGAAAAATATATACATGTTTCAAGAATAAAGAGTTTCTTTCTTGCAGATTCAATTGAGGTCTTGTCTTAGAACAATGATGTTAGTATTTTATGATAGAAACTCTTTCCTGACTTGCTGCCAAATTTGGGTAAAAATAGGTATCATTTAATCAGTGTATGACATGCATCATTGTTGAATTAAATAACTTAAAATCATACCAATAGCCACCTGGGCTTTATTATAGCACATTTTCCCCTTTGGCGTTTCAAACACATTTCCTAACAGGAATGGAGTTTACAAATGAACTTTTAGCATGACACCAAGAGTCACTGCCAAATGAAAATAACATAAGTCCACATGGCCTGTAGTACACATCACTTTCACTTCTCCTGATGACTCTCTTTCACCCAGATGAGCTCACCTACACCATTACCTAATATACAGTGAGTTTCTTACTTTGCTTTAATTCTTGTAATATCTTTTTCCTACTACTTTTGAAAAATATTGTCATTTTGTGTGGAAGAATTTATAGACAACAGAGTACTTCAAGAGAAATTTCAAATGAAAACTGCTTCCATATGTTAAAAATGAAAAATTAAGACAAGAGTTTTCATTTATTCCAGGAAAGAAAACAAACAACAACAAAAAATGAATCTATGCATCTAAGGTATTGTCATTTGTTTTCATTTTCCATAATTTACTTTTATCCTAAAATGTTCACAAAAATGCCACTGCGTTTGAGTAACCACTGGGACTTGTCTCTATTCCTACTTCAAAGATATGTTCTAAGATTAAGCTGCTAAGGGAAAGTACATAAACATCTGTCTTCATCTAGACTACACATAGTGTTTCGTTTTTGCATTTTTTTCATATTCCTGATGAAGTATTGATGTAAATTAGTTTCTCAAAGAATTAATTAGGATTCATTTTTTAAAAATCTTTTGGGACCATATTAGGCAAAGTCCTAGAGAAATGCTGAGAAAGATCTTAGGGCTAGTAAGTGTGGAGGTTAGCTGATCTCACTCTGGTTAATTCTAGGCAGGGCAAAGAATTACATATAGCATACACACAAGCACCAAGGATTTTAAAGTCTCTAAGTGGTTCAGTGATAAAAATGGACTTATAAAATATTCATGTTGTATATTTTTAAGAAGATTAATTATTTAAAATCTGCTTCAGAGCAGTTAAATACCTAATTGCAATTTAATTTAATTTTTTGATTTCACTTCATCTAAATATAGTATCAATTTACTTTTATGAAAGTTTAAGTCATCATAGACATGTAAAAAGTAGGATTTTTAAATTAAAAATGAAAGTACGGAAAGTAAAATTTAACAGGAAAATACTCGAACTGTCTAATCGGAAATAAATAATGCAATGATGTAATAACATATAGGAAAAACAAATCAGACATCGACATGGACCTCATTATTTGAAATATCAAGCATCTGTTAGTTCTTTCAACCTGGCAACAGTTTTAGGAAACCCAAGGGTGAGTTTTACATCTACATGCTAAATAAATAGTAAAGACAGTTTATAGATATGTTGCATTCTTATTATGAGCTATTGTACATAAGTAATGAATGAGGACAGTTTAGGACAGTGCTATTCAACGGAAATTTCTGTGATGATAGAATTGTCTTATATCTGTGTGCTGCCCCTAGCTTTTGTGGATATTTAACACTTTACATATGACTGGTGTGGCTAAGAAAACAAATTGTAAATTTATTTAATTTAAATTAATTTAAATTTAAATAGTCACATGTGGCTAGTATATACCATATTGGACAGTGCTACTATAGAGCAAGTAGGCTATGTCAGGAACTACATTGTGTCAAGTCCAGTGTTAGGAAGAAATAACTGACACTAAAATGGGAATCAAGCTCTCAGATTCAGAAGACATGATATGCTACTCTTGTCAGAATTTTGGTATTATAATGGAAGGGTATACCTGGGAGGTTAGGAAACTGGGCAAATCCCTTATGCATACTGAGTCTCAATTTGTGGAATAGGAGGTTGAATAAGGTAATTTTTAAAATAACAGTCATTCCCAATAATCACCACAATTCCTCTAATAATCACTGTATTTTGTCTCCCCACACTCCTAACACTAACCAGATTATCCCGCTGACCTCTGTCTTTGGACTCTAGGCTGACTATATCTGAAAAATGGCCACCTCTCAGAACGGAGGACAGAAATGCTCTCTAAGCAAGACAATTGTTAGCCTTAGCATGTAGACATTTCCTTATAAGAATCTCATATAGTTTCTATAATTTCTTCCTTGCTCTGTCCTAGTTTTCATGAATCAAGAAGTTCTGACTGTGTCTTCTGAAGCACTGTGCTCTTCTCATTTTGGCCTGCCTGTCCCCTAGCAAATATCTGACCTGATGCTCGCACCAACCCAGATTCCAGCTAGACTATCTAGGTCTTACACATCCCTTGCCTAATCACACTTTCTCTGTCCCACCTGTTCTCTGCAACAAGACCCACATCCTCACTTTGCTGTTGCTCAGTATAGCATGGAGCTGTGGACCCTGTTTGTAGTGAGGCTGTAAGAACAGGAAATGTATAGTCACACACACACACACAGAAAAGGAACCTAGGTTGATGGACTGTATCATACAATGAAAAGAATAAAATGTGTAGAGCTAGATAGACATATTTGAATTTTAATCTCACTTCCAATAGCTAACTATGGACTATTTACCTGACTTCTAATCTATCCTCAGCTATAAAGTGTAAATCGTAATCTCTTAAGATTATACCAGTAAATAAAATAACACCTTAAAAGCACCTAATGCAGTCACTAGGATGGATGCTACATAAAATAAATTTGAAGCAGAAGAGACCAGAGATAGGCAAATGATTTAACAAACAATCAAACAGTGGCAATAAACCAGAAGCAAGGTGATGGAGACCTATGGGAAGATGGTGGTCATGGAAAAAACAAGGTCAATGGGTATTTTGAAGGAAGTAAAGGTTCTTAGGAATAGATGAGGTAAAAGCGGGTAAAGAAGAGGAAAGAATCAGAGATAACTTCAAGGTAACTGGGTGGATAAAATTAAAGTTAAGATAGATAAAAATCAGAAGGTATTGAAGGGCAGGTTATAAAGGTGAAACAGGATAATTTAAAAGTTAATAGCATTTTAGATTTTAGGTATATCTCTATTTATATCTGTATTGAAGAATCTCAAAGGATCACTAAACAATTTGTAAAAATCTCAAAGCACTTTAATGGAACATTTAAAGCTAAGGTTTACATATCTTTATTACTATATTAAATAACGAGTTTCTTCTAATCTGAGATGAAAATGTAAGATATCCAAATAAAATTTTTAAGGCACTTAGTTACAGGAAAAATCTAGCAATATAGTTTTAGGAAAGATGAGACACAAGAAACAGTTAAAATAATTAGAATAGATAAGCTCACAAAATTATGAAATATAGAGAAAAAGAATAAAAGATGGTCTGTAGTTTAAAATGCTAAATAGATGTCAGAGAATCAGAGCATTCATGGTTTTAGTCCCACCTCCTATTCACATTCAGGAATAGTAAAGATAGTGATGATTAATATTGACACTAAATTGCTTTTCCAATTGTCTCCCATCAAACTTCCCTATATGACCTAATTTAATCCTTACAACTTCCTGTAATATTATTATTATGCTAAATTTTTAGGCACAGAAAGGTTTGACTATGGCCACAAATAAGTGATAGTCAGAATTTAAACCTGGGCAATTAATTTCCAGAGCTATAATTTTTGTTTAAACCAAAATACTTTTGAGAGTTAAAGAACAATAACAGTAAACTAGAAATGTCCAGGGCAAACCAGGTTATATGGTCTCTCTATCATTAACAATGAAGCAATTTGCCTTGAATGTCTTAGAATCATAAATGTTCTAATTCTTAATCATTTGGCTGCAATCAATCCATTGAGACTTCTGCTATGTATACTTGCCCCACCTTCATTTTCTTCCTTTGTATTTACTTTTTAATTATAATTTTTCCTAGTTTCTAAAATCTTCTCTTGAACTTCCTCAGATTCTACATAAAATAAATTTGAAGCAGAAGAGACTATTCCCAAACAAATATTGTCTATTTCAAATATTTATTTCTATATATTATCTCCTGTCCACCTCTACTGCCACTACCTTTATTTCTTTCCCATCCAATTTTCCTGTTTTTGTGTAATGGCCTTTTCTCTCCATATTCTCCTTTACTCTTCCCTATTGTCCCAGATTTAAAAAAAATATATGATTCCTTAATTAAGATCAAGGAATGACTAAAGAAGGTCAATAAATACAAACTTTCAGTCATAAAACAAATAATGTAATGTACAGCATGGTGACTATAGTTAATAACATAGTATTGCATATTTGAAAGTTGCTAAGAGAGTAAATTTTAAAAGTTCTCATCACAAGGAAAAAATATTGTAACTATATATGGTGATGGATGCTATCTACACTTACCATGGTGACCATTTTACAATATATACAAATATAGAACCATTATGTTGTACACTTGCAACTAATATAATTTTGTAGGTTGATTATAAAATATACCAAACATTTAAAAAAAAAAAGAAAAGAAATTAAGCCACAGATAATTTCCCATTGGCTTCAGAATAGCATTAATAACTTTTCAGCCCCATCTCCAACTTTCTTCTTATGCCCCAGGCATTTGTCATCCATGAGGTCAGCAGCCCTCCCGTATAATATTTGCAGGCCCAGTGTATAGAATAGCATTCAGTATTCCATAGATCCTCAAAAGTTGTTTATTAAGGGCTTCCTACTTTTGAAATTCTCTTCACACAGCCTTAAGAACAGCATGTTAGGCAAATAATATTAGAATAAATTTCCTACATTTATTGTTTTAACAATACTTCAGACTTTTTTATGGGCATGCCACCTTTAAAAAAAATGAAATAAACTTCTAAAGAGCAACATAATGATATCTACCATCCTAGAACTGAGAAATACGATCTATATTTCATTTTAAAACCATAAGTTTATCTTGTTACTTAAGCAGATAACCAAGCTTTTTTACTGGTAAAACTTATGGAGTCCCTCTTAGTACAAGTATTTCCACAAAACTTCACAATACTCAAGAAGTCAGTCCTCCCTTGAATGAACATTAAGAAATCAATAAGTAATCACTTAGTTGGAGATAGTCTAAATTTGTTTCTCTATAAACAGGGTTTACTTCAGTCACTGAGGATCACATCGTTGTGTAAACAAATGTATCTGCAAGTTTTGACTAAAGAAATGTTTTTAAAGTGTTTTTCTCTTTTGTTTATTTTGTCACTCCTTAAACAATAAGGAGAGAAAGAGAGATAGCCCCTAGGTAATCTCTACCCAGGCCTCCTCCACTAAAACTCAATATTTATGTTGGGAATGAGAAATGCTATCCATCTGCTTAAATAGCATTATAATGTTACTCTTCTAGGCAGTGGAATAAAGTCTTATATTAATTAGAAAACATTAGAAAAATCAGAATAAAACCTAATCTGCTCTAGGCAGTAGGAGAAAAGAAAAAAAAATCTTTGCATTGTTCCTTTAATTAAATAAATACATTTAGCTTTTATTTTTTGTGTGTTTATTTTGTTCTATTTTGTTTTTAAAACTTGGAATACTATATAACCCATAAATAAAAAAAGTAATCAGATAAACTAGACTTAATACCAATATGCTTAAAATTTTAGAGACAAGTCTTAATCTAAACATAAACTATCTTTAAATGAAAGAATTTAGCATTATAATCTAACTCTTTTACATTATGTTCATAGATAGTATTTGACTTAGTCATTAAAAAATAGACTATAGAAGAAAGATTGCTAACTTGGACCCTAATTTGGCAACTGACAAGTTATAAGACTTGACCAAATTATTCAACTTCTCTTAGTTTACTCATCTTTAAAAAGTACATAGTAATAATATATACCTATATATGTCATTGTGAATATTTGAAAAAATCAATTAGAACATAGAAGTGTCAAGAACAATGGCATACACTCAATAAATGTTAGCTATTATTATTATATACACAACAGACTCTGAGATAAGTGAGAAATTACTTCAAATGTATTTTATAATATTGAGCTAAATCAATTATCCTGACAAATTTGAATGAATAATAATGAGTTTCTTGTCTTCCCAAAAGCAAAGGCAAAACAATCAAAAGCAAGAAAATTACTAACCATTGAGCCAGTAGTGCTCTGAAATATCAGTTCTGATGTAATGATGGTCTTGAGTAGGCCCAAGGGATCGTGTGAATGCGGTATCTTTGCCAAGAAAATCAGAAGCTGTTCCAGAGTAGAGGTACTCATCTGGATGAGAGAGAAGAATACATAGGACTTCTAAGAGTTTACCAGCAGATACTATTTACAATTTCATAGCAGGAAACCAAAGATGTTTATTGCTTAACATTAGAATATATTGATGTTATAAATTCCTAAATTTCACCTTCAGATTTTGAAAAATCTGTTTTGTTGAAGAAAAGATAAGTCAATGAACTTTGGTAAGCTAATGCTAGATACTTGAATATGAAAAGGGGCAAAGTCTTCTGAATTAATAATTGCACATGCATTGGCTTCTCTTATGAATAAGCTCTTCTTTCCTTTCTCACAAATAGCTAAAGATATATCATAAGTAGGAGTTCCTCTTTGTAACAACACAAAAAAAATATTAAAAACTAAATGCCACAAAGAGGAATGGATTGTATAATTAGTATTTTCTTAACTGACACAACCTCAATGGCCACAACTTTTCTTTGCCTAATCTCTGCTGAAAGGGAGCTTTCAGCACTGAAGTCATTCTTTGTAATTATAACATGTTGCATTCCTTGTAGCTAGACATGTCTCTAATAAACAGGAATTCCTGTTCTGATAAACAGGAATTCCTGAAAAGGGAATGATGTTGCCATTACAGCATACCAAACTTCTTTGTTCTGTTATGTATGTAAAGTGCATATCCATGGTTTACCAGAGAGAGAGAAGGAGGAGGAGCAGGGGAAAATAAAGGGGTGAAAGAGGGAGAAAGAGGTTGAGAAGGGAAAAGTGGGTGAGAAGACAGATGGAGGAAGAGGGGAAGGAGACAGGAAGGAGTGAGAGAAGATAAAGGGGAGAAGAAAAAGAAAGAAAAAAATGGGGAGGAGGAAAAGAAGAGGGTAGGAGGGGTAGAGAAAAGGATTGAGGGAGAAAAAGAGGGGACGGGGGCCGATGTTTCCTAAAGTTTTTCAGTGCATTATTGGGGTGAGGAAGGCACCAGAAAAGAACACTGTCCCTACAGTAGAATATGTTGCCCTTCAGAGAGCTAAACCTCTATTTCAAAAAATCTTCATTGTCAACTAGTTTGGGTTACACTTAATAAACTAAAATAAAAAAGGGCTAATCTCTACAGAGCTTTTAGATTTTTTTAAATGCCTAAACAGAAGAACAACTAAAGACACTGTTTTATCACTGAAATCCAATTTTCCTCAGAAATATAACTTTAAAATTCTGCCTTTGTATAAGTGATTCAAATACTTTATAAACCCTCTGATTACATCCATCTAAATAAGGCTTTTACTGAACTACTTGAGACAATCAACCTATACAATGAGAATAGCCAACCTCCAAAAGAGAAAACACAAAAGAGAGAAATCCAGGTATGCAAAGTAAATGTAGATATAGTACTGTTTTCATCTCTTAAAGTATTCTCCAAAAATATATAGTAAATAGTAATATTTCATTATGGGGCAAATTTTAAAAAGTAGAAGGACAAAAATTTAGTAAGAGTAAAGGAAACAAACGATTAGTATAAAAAATAAAATCACAGATATTTGAACATTTTGTTTAAAAAAAATGTATGTTTCAACTCTGAAACTAAATCTATATATCCAAAATTTAAAGCTATCTCCTTTGTACTTACGAAGAATTCCTTAAGAGGGCTCACCAATTCCTATAATCTATTGTTTTTTATTAAGGGTGTGTCAATTCTACTTGACAAATCAGAATCACAAATCATCTACCTCATTTTTTGAAGATAATGACCGAACATTAGTCACAATTTTCAAAACAAATGAAAACATACACTTTCACTTGAAGGAAGATCATTACTTCTCACTAAGTGAAAATTAAAATGTCATGGTGCTTCACTCATATGCTATTCAAACCTTTGAGAGACAAGTTAAATAAAAAGAGACTAATGTCATGAACCAAACCAACACAAAAGGAGTCCTTATAGTGGTTGTGCTGACATTCCTCAGAATAGACTTCAAAGCACACAGTACTGTTTTCTTTAAACCAGAGAGTCATCTCATAAGAACATTTAAAATATATATAAAGCAAGAGAAGACTGAATATGCTAGCAAAAATTTCACATTTCCACTAATATAATCAGGTTATAGTGAATTGGGGGAAAAGTATTATAATATTCTATTATCCATACTCCATAGTCTGATTCATTTGTTTTATTAATTAATTCACTTTGTCTTATTTATCCTACCACTTAAATCTTCAACATATTTTATAACATATTATGTTTAAGAAATTGCTAAATTTAACATCCATAGCAAGCCAAATAGGGATATAGCCAGTATAAAAAAATCTGAAACATCTATATGTAAAATTATAGAGCAAGTAAGTGTGTGTCACTTGCATTGAAAAGAATTAGACCAGAAGTTCATTTGGGGGATCACTTCATGAATAAAAAAATAAAATTAAAAAAAAAGTAAAAGTAGTAACTGTGGACATTAAGGATGGTGGAGTCTTACTTTATTGATAAGGATGATAAATATAGAGAGATTTAGCACTAAAATACTATAACCAAATAGCCAGTAGAAGATTCCTAAATCATCTTTAATTCAATCAGAAAATGTAGTTTAACCTACACATACCTTTTTAGAAAAACACCTAAAGCAAGAACTGCCTGTCATTGATCTTACCTGTCATTACTGAAGCAAAAGGCTGCTGAGGATCAAAAGGACATTTCAGTCTGCCAGACTCCAAATTGTGTGTGTCTAGTTTGAACACAACTTCCTGTTATAGGAGATATTAACACAAGTGAGACTTTTTTAAGTATCAGAATCAGCAAGAACAGAGGAGATAAGAACTAAATGTGAACTCATTAATTCCACTAAAACTGATTGTTGAGAATATAGCATGTACATCATGCTGTGCTCCTTAACTCTTTAGCAAACATGATTTCTCATGTTTTGGTCTCCAATTGCGGCAAGTGGTAATGATAATACTGAATGAATTTTTAAAGCAGAAGTAGTAATATACTCAAAATTTCAATTAGTCTGGATCACTATCATTATCAATATTACCATAAAACATACATATTTCTTAAGCCTAGTAACTAACTGATTAAACCTAATAAGCCAATTTCCTCATCTAAAAAATAAATTTACTATAACTGTACTCTCATAGCTATTATGAGCTATTTATCTAAGCATCATTGGCAACTATTTCAAATTACTTAATCTCTGTAACATTTTAAAATTTTAGTGATATAAAAGTGTTCTTTTATATCAGAGCTATTTTGTATCAGAGTTATTTTCAGAGCTATTGATACATATGTGCAAAAAAAAAATCCTGATGCATTTTCACTATTATGCAAACACTGAACACATTAAAAACCATATAGTTATATTAGCTGAAATATATGTTTTTACAATAGTGGCCACAGACAGAATGACATCGACAGACTTTTAATATTTAGGAAAAAATAACATCTTAAGTTGAACTTTCCAAGAAAAATATAAATGTATAATGAATAGGGCCCCATGAGCTGTAGTATTTCATAATAACAAAACACTACTATCCAGCAAAAAGGCTGATGACTTACCCTGTCTTTGTACTAGTTAAAGAAATTCAGCATTTCTGACATTCTAGATGGCACATCTACAAAGTTCTATTGGAGCACGCATTCATATAATAAGAAAGGACCATCCAGTGCTACTTATCTAGAAAGCAAGCAATGAAGCAAAGGGGATCCAGGAAATTGAATTATTTGTTATATTATGTTGCCATGTCAGATCTTTTTCTTATGAACAAGACCCACCAGTAACCACTACCTGTCTTTAAAAAATAGTAATAGCAATTTAAATAGCATGATTAACAATTGCTATTTCATAGTTTCAAGTAAATGCAGTTTAATACCAAGAGTAATGGTACCTGACAGTGAATAGGTACTAACCACAGGCTGAAAACTTTATGTACATTGTCTAATAATTAGCTGCTTTAAGAATTCCAGCTTTACAAGAGGAATATCGAGGATGGAGGAGTTCAGTACTTTGTTCAACATCACAAAAGTAATAAGAGGCAAAGCAATAGCTTGAACTCAGACCTGTCTCCAAAGGTCAGGCTTTTAACTAATTTAGTCTCAGAATATCAAATTCATGAACTTAAAAATGTATTGAAATCAATTTATAGTCGACTCATCATGACTGTGTAACATGATCAAGCCCAAGTATGTTTAATTAGAACAGGTCAGCTAATGACAAATTATGATTGTGGAGCCTAGGCATGAAAAAAGTCCATGAAACACATTTAGGTTATGCTTCCCAACTGTGTGTGTATGAGGGGGAGGGAGTCTAGAGATATGTCAGGAAAAAACATCTACAGATAGTCGCTTGAAAGCATGTTTAAATATTATTAAGGGAACATTATTCTCCACAGATCAAATAGAACTGCTGATTCTGCCTTTAATGAAATAGTATAAAAGGGGGAAGTAAGATGAATCAGGGTGCACCAGAAGATTATAGTGAAAAGCTAAAGAAGAAAACCAAGAAAATATCTGAGAAAATGTCACAATTGATGCAAATTACTAGATAAACCCTTATAATTGTACAGAATTGTTTTTGAAATGCAACATTTCATTAAATTCTCAAGATAAGGCCATAGAATTGGTATTTGTGGAGGTTGAGGACAAGGTTTCCCTTATAATCGCCTGTACAAAAGAGATAGCAGGAAAGCAAGTTTCCTTGAGCCAGAGTCAAGGACACCAACAGAAAAACAGTAAAATATAACGCTGATTAAATATCCTGACTCGAATAAACTGACTGAATTATTTGACACTAACTTTTGAGACAATTTCAATCTTCTAAGATTTTTCCCATTAAATTCCTTATTTTGCATAATTAATTAAGCCTAATTAATTATGCAAAATCACCTAAGGTGTGCACAGAAGAATATTGTTGAAATAAAGTGGTAAGAAGAATAATAGAAAATTTTAAGCATCACAACTAGGCAAAATTATTATTAATATCCCTATTTAACATTGTGATTTGCATCAGCAGAGGAGAGTTCCCAGAAGAAAGAACACACTTCCAATCTAATTATTTAACAACTTTCAGGCACTCCTGATATATTACAGACATTACTTTTTATACTTTTGACTCTTTACCTGTTTGTGTTACTACTGTTGCCTACTATGGCTGAGTATTAAGTGACTGGAATGAAGCAAACACTATGCCAAAGCCTATACCATCATTTTCTTATTTAGTCCTCAAAATAGTTCTGTGAAATAGTTAGTATTATTATCATCATTATTTTGCTGAATAAACAGAAGCATGGAAAGCTTATGCACTAAGACCATGGAGCTGGTAAATGACTGGAGCCATAATTTAAACTCTGGCTCCCCACGCTCAAGTGGTTAGTTGTTGACAACGGCCCTGACTTCTGTTCTGAGAGCCAGATCCAACTGCCCATTTGGCATGACCTCCTGAACATTTCTCAAATGCAGAACATACAAAACTAACTCACCATTCTCCCCACTAACTTGTTACTATTCTCACCTCAATAAATAACACCACTCCCCAACTCACCGCCAAAGACAGAAATCTGAAACTAATTTTAGCTTTTTTATCCTTCTTCCTATCACCCCAACTACACTGAACAGAAGTCTCCAGGAAAGGGACTTCCCACACTTCTCTTCTCCATTCCTTTTATATATTGCTGTTCCCCCTTCCCAGTCACCACTGGAGCAACCTTATCTATTTGAAAATAGAGGGCCTTCTAAATTCCCTCTGGAAGGACAATGAATACCTAAAACTAAGAATTCATTTAAAAAGTTAACAGTCTTCAAGTAGGGCTGACTACAATTACCTGTACTCTTGACCAGCAGCAAACTCACAAGGCTCAATACCTCTGTTCACTCATAAGTCTTTTATTTACAGAACTTGTAAATTTGACTGCCCAGGCTTCTTGACAGTCCCAACCTAAGTAATTAGCTCCGCCTAAATTCCTTTTCATCACTTGTGACTTTTAGGAGCTAAAGAACACTATTTGCATCCCTTAGCAGGTTGTTAGTTTGGCCTTTCGCCTCAGGCCTCAAAACACAGCCAAGCTGTAAGGCTATCTCATATAATTACACTCTATGTTGTGAGCTACTATTATATATTACCCTTCATCAAAGCTAGGCAAGAGAATATTACACAAGCAACAAAGAATGAAGGATTCAAGTTGCAAAATCTCTTAGTGGTTCAGAGATTTAACTATTAGGGTTGCTTTATTTTCAAACAGTTGAGTCTGGGCTGGTTAGACAAGTTGGTTAGAAAAGAAAATTTATCCAGCCACAGTTGTGGGTTTGATTTCTGTAAGAATCAGTTAAATCAGTACAAAGAAACTTGTTCCATAAACCCAAACTTTAAGTTCAAACACACAGCCAATTATCTTGCAAATATATGTGGTTATTAACAAGAAGTATAAACATAAACATTAGAATGATAGTGCAACCCATCAACCCCTATGAAGACATACTTTAGAGTCCAAGTTCTATAGCTCAGTTGTACATGCTTGCTCTAGAGACAGATTGCCTTGGTTCTATTTCTTGTTAGATCATTTATTAGTTGGGTGATCTTAGGTTTGTTATTTAATTCCACTGAGACTCAATTTTTACTAACTTGTAAATTGGGGGTTATAGAGCTACTAACTTCATTAAGAGTGTTGTGAAATTCCAAGGAAACAATCCATATAAAGTGACTGGCACAGTCCACGACACAAAGAAAGCGCTCTGCATGTTTCTCATTTTTTAAAATGCTCATTGATAAATGGAATGCATTACTCCTAAATAACACATCCTTTATTTCCACTATGTCAGTTTTGTCCAGCAGAAATAATGAGTTCAGCGTGCTACTATGACGATCTACAATTTTATGAAAATCATTAAAATTCTGTACTTAGTGTCCACTATTGTAAACATAAGTAACTGGCTAAATATATTACACGGGGAAAAAAAATGACATTACTCATAAGATAGCATTCCTTTGTAAGGTCTTATGGGGAATGAATTTTTATCAACAGTAACATACTGAACAGATCTAGTTATAAAAAACAAACAAACAAACAAAACTTCAAGAGAAAATAAAGACATACATAGATCTCAAGAGAAAATAAAGACATACATAGATCTCATAGAAAATAAGCCCTTTCAACATTTTGCACTATTAATTTTGATCATCTAATTAAAAAAACTTCTAATAGAAAAAATTTTATTAGATAAAGTGTATAATCAAAATGGCACTCCATAAAGCAGTTGTGACCATGAGTTCTTATACAGTTTATATACTACATGATTTCATCTTTATATTCAAATCTGCCTGTTTAATGTCATAGGCATTACATAACAAGGTATTAAAATAAATCATTTTCTTGCAATTTCATTATTTTACCTCCTTATAGACTCCAAGATCAATATAGCCACATATTGGATGAAAAGCTCCAGTTCCACACACATAAATGTGAGTTTTGTTATAAGGTTGGAGTACTCGAATGAAATTTGCACATTCTGTCTATTGGGTATAAAAAGAAAAATAAAAGCATTAGTACACAATTCAAGTTTTTGTGAAAATAAAAGCATTAGCATACAATTCAAGATTATCATTCATGTCAACTGTTTTCCAAGTAGATAAATCATCAAAAATAAGAGAAAAAAAATAAAAAATATTTATGAGAAATGTTTTAACATCTGACTTAGTAAAAAAAGCAAAACAAATTAGAAACTGTAGCTTAAATAAATAACTTTGAGGCTTTTGAAGTTTTAAAGCTTTTGTACTAATCAGAGTGCCAGAATGCACATCTCTGTAGTGGTATTCAATGGGGTCTAGAGAATTAATATACATAGAATATTAATGAGGTATCCATACTTCCAAGAATTACATAGAGAACAGAACCCATCATATTTTGATGTTCCCATATCATTTATCTAATATAGATTCTGTTTGCAACATCAACTGTCACTGCTACACTGAACAAATTCCTGTACTTCTGTGTGTTTCATTCTTATTGACTAAAATGGACTATGGATTTATTTCCATTTATTTTTAATTTTATAAAAACTTTAAGACTTAGTTGAATTCCTGCTTATTCCAAGAATCTCTTCTGTTTTTCCCATGAATATTTTTTACACCACGTCCAATTTTTGAAGAAATGTTTAGATTTCTGCTTGTTTTGCACATACTTAGGCTTAAAAATATTTTCTATATCCTCATTATCTTCATGACTTAATTATTTTCTAGCCCTCAATTACTTGTAAATAGTGATTCCCAAATTTTCAGAGTAGTCGTTCTTGTTATTATATATTATTTTCAATTTACCTCCTTGTAAGTGACTCTTTATCTTCACGAAATTATTAGAAACAATCTCTTAAAAATTACTTCATAATTCCTGATCCCCAAGACCCTGAAGAAAACACTGGGCTGTAGCATACTTTTATTTTAGATTGACTCTACTCAAGAGATAGGTAAAGGCTTACTAACGAAGTTGGGAACCTATGAGACTACTGAGATTCATTTAAAAAGTCCAGTTTCTCTCTGTCTCAATGGCCCCCAGTTCCTGACCAGTTATTGAATTATGGTCACTATTGTTAGTAGAGTTGTTAGGAAAAATTTAAAAAAATAAAATAAAATCTGCACATTTTATCACAGAAGAATGTTACAGTGAACTCATTGAGTTCTCTGCTCTCTGCTTCCTTATAAACAACACAGCTGCTTAAGACTATAGGAAAGGAAAACGTCAGTCCCAAAGCCACACAGGTAATGGATGTTTCTTTGTCAGGTAGGAAGATTCAGCCTCTTCTACAAGAGCACGGCCACTGCATGTGCTTATTTAGGTTGTGTGCTGCAAATAAATCTTACCTAAGAATGTGCAAATCACATTACAAACGGCTTTATGTCCTGAATATTTACATATGTTTATATTTATTTGTTGTAAATAAATATGGGATCCTAAAAGAGGAACATTTTATATACATTAGGACAATTTTCTGACAGAAAGCCTTATTCAACCAAACCATATTATGCCAGTGTTTTGCCTTTATGCTTATTTTCTATTAGGACAAAGGCACCTAGGGAACTAGCTTGGCGTTCTTTAACATCATATTAGGCAATCTCAAAAGAAAATCTAATTCTGAGAGTAACATGCTATACTAATGGTTATGAGCAAACAATAGAGACAAAGTAATATGAGAAATGTCAGGGCAAAAAGTGTAAAACTGTACGCAATAAATTGTAATGATGGCTTCATTGCTATACTGAAAGGTTTAATATTCTCCTTTATTTTACTCACTCCTGCTCACTGAAGGGATTTTTATTTCTTGTTCTTTCCCCCCATGAAGGGATTTATGCAAGCGTGAGATCTACACAAGGAACAATACACAGGGAGAGAAAGACTTTACGTGTTCGGAATGAGGTAGGATTGACTCACTGCCAGTTATTTCATCATTTTTTTTCAAAAGCTCAGTCTTACCAAATAGTCATATAATTTAAGGGTAATTGTTATGGATTGAATATTTTTGTCCTCCTAAAATTCATAGGTTGAAACCCTTACTCCCCAGTGTACTGGTACTAGGAGTGGCATCTTCGTGATGGGACTAAGAAGAGTCTGCAGAGCTTTGCTCTTTCACTCTTTTCATGTGAAGGGACAACAGGAAGATGGCAACCTGAAAGCTAAGAAGAGAATTTTCACCAGGAACCAAATCAGCAAGCATCTTGGCCTTCCCAGACTCCAGAACTGTGAGAAATATGTGTCTTCTGTGTAAGCCACCTAGTTTACAGTATTTTGTTATAGCTGCATATGCTGAATATGATATTAAATTTACAAGAATTTGAACTAAATATTTGTATAAAGAAACAAAGCAATTCCCTTTCTAGATTGTAAATTGTGGAGTCAGAAAGATTAAGGACTCATAGACAAAACATTGTTTAAAAAAAAAAAAAGGCAAAACTTCACCCAGGGTGAAGTTTTTATACACATAGGAGATAGAATTTTAGTGATGTATGAATAAAAAGCTCTGAATCACAGCTAAACCATTTCATATCCTTTAACTTTTCTAGGAGTACATATTAAAATGTAGCCAGCCAATATGGAAGTTTCTGACTTGGTAAAATGTTACCAAGGATTTATTTATAAAATCCCTCTCTTCTCTCAGATTGGGCTGACATGGAATGCAACAATGTATGGATAAATCCTGAATTATCTGACACAGTTTACAAAAAGTCAGTTCTCAAATTTTTCTGTAGTGAATTTTATAAAGAATATAGATCTCTAAGCAGACAATGAAAAAATATGTGTTACCTGTAGGAAAGAAACAGGAATTCTAAAAGACAAGTTTTCTTACTTTAAATTTGTTTGGGGTGGGCATTTCAGCTAACCAGGGATGTGAAGGAAAAACTTTACAATGATTTCCCTTTTAATTTGTAACCTTTTTCTTTTTCTTTTTTTTCTCAAGGATTCTGTGTTTTCTTTTCATGCACAAAGTTTCTAAGTTTTGCTTAAACAGCAGGAACAATAATTAACTTGATTTAATTCACTTAGCTACTTGCATGGCTGTTAATGGTGGTGTAATTCCGTGAGGCATGAAGAAAGATAACTTTGAGAAGCAGCTTTTATAACTTTCCCTGAAAACTGACTAATTTGTTAGCTCTTGCCCACAATGTAAGGGTTGTTCAATATGACCAAACAACTCAATTCAGTGAAATATACTCAACTTTTGAAAAAGTATTGAATTTCTCCTTCCTTTCCTTATTCCTCTTACCTACTGTTTTCCCCACCTCCTCTCATCTACACTGAAAGAGAGAGGGTGGGAGTAAGGGAGGGAGGGAGAGAAAGGGAGAGGGAGAGAGAGGAAAGGAGGAAATGAAAGAGAGGGAGGGAGAAAGAGAGGGAGGGAGAGTGAGGGAGGAAGGGAAGGAAGGAGGGAGAGAGAGAAGAGAAAATAAAAACAAGTATCAATTTTTAAGAATTCTCTCAGGTATATTATTTGTTTCAATATTTTACCTTTCACATACATTTTTATATGTATGTATAACTAAATAAATAAAACAAATAAAAAACTGATTAGTTGATGGAGAAAAGACAAATATCTATTAGTCCATGAATTAACACTTGGAATCTTATTTTCTCCCTAGCTATCTGGAAAAATATTAGCAAAACAGAAGTACTTGTAATTCTCTGAACTTACATATAATCCAATTAAATTGAATACAGCATTATATGTATTTCTGATATATTTCTGACTTATAAATGCTAATTTTAATTTAATGTTGATATATATATAGGTATATATGTATATATATCAACATTAAATTATTTTAAAATTAAATTATTAAATTATTAATATATATACATATATATGTATATATGTATATATGGAAAGCATTCATTTATTAGAAATTTAGTCTGTTTTATTTTTAGTATATATTTCAGAATATTGTGATCATAAAATATTTTGATCATACATTACATGCCCATCATTGTGAGACATGTTAGGTTTGCCTAGCAGACTTTAGATTTCAGTTTTGCAGAGATATCTATTTAGGTATTACAGTGCTAAAAATATTTTAACACTTCAAAATAAATACATAAAAATCCAAATATCACATTTTTCTCATAAAAATGGAAGATCTAACTGTGGAAAGTTCTACAGAGCTAAACCCAGTTGTAGTAGAGGGCAAAGGACAACATTTTAAAGAAAAAAATTGAGAGGTTTGCTTATTTAAATATTTTAAAGTATATATCAAATAGGATAACTAGGAAAGAATGTTTTTTCCATAAGTAGATCACAAAATAATAACATACTTTATATTATCTCTCTATATAATTAATTATATATAGTCTATAAATCTTGAAAATCTGTAAACCATCAGTAAGAAAAAGAAACACATTAAATTTAAAAATGAACAAATTGTAAGAATATACCATTCCAAAAAGTAAACCCTAACTTTACAACTACATAAAATATTTAGTTCGAAGAGTAATGAAAACCTTTCTAAGCAGAAACAACAAAAATAATTTTATTTTTGTTGGCAAACATTTAATATATTTATTTTACTTACTTATGTTTTAGTATTATATATTAACTATATGTTGTATCGGATGTTAGCAAAGGTTTAGGGAAATATACCCTCTCATGAGCATCATTGCTGGTTAACACAAAAGAAGCATAAACTTTCTGGAGCGTCATTTTGCGATGTATATGTATAAAAAACTTATATCCTTTGACCAGTAATTCTACTCAATAGTCAAAGATGTTCACAATATTTATATACAAGGTTTTTCATGTGCAGCATCATTTACAATAGTAAAAACTGGATTTATACCAAACTTCTAACAATAGGGGATTGATGAAATAATATATAGAGGAATGCAGTGTAGCTATTAAAAGTGGTGTTATAAAAAGGAATTTAATGACATGGGAAAATGTTCATGGCAGTCTGTGAAGTGGATAAAAACGTGTTTTAAAGGACTATGTATACAATGATTTCATTCTGAAAAACAGTAAATAGATAAGATAGAAGAATAAACATCAAAATGTCACCAGCTATCTCTGGGTAATGTTTATGGAGGAGAAAATATTTACAGATGATTTCTATATAGTTTGCAAATTTTCTGCAATGAGCACTTTGTTTTATTTTTAGACATTCTAAAACAAAGAAAAACAGTGTAATCACTGAACTTTAGAGAAGCAAGATCCTTTAATTCTATGAAATGCCTCTAGTGACAGGTTGTGCACCTCCATGGTTAAGCTGACAAACAGAGCCTTCACACCCTGTACATTCTTTTGCTTTGAGTGACCTGTTTACCCTGCTCTTTATAGTCAGAACTAAAGACATTTCTTTGGTGACTTTCTTTGGAAAAATATTCTTAGCAGAAACAAAAGAGTATCCAAATAGCTGCCTGTCATCTCTTTCTTGCCTTAGATTAAACTGGGCATTGTGTTCAAGAAAGAGGAATAGTTCTCTTTTGTTTCCTCATCTTCCACTCCTTCCCCACCCCAATTAGCTAACTTTCATTATGGTAAATAATTCACTATTTTTCAGTTATATAGTACCTTTGTGTAAAGGGACAGTCTTTCCAAACACTTGTTAATCCTAAACATACTCTTGGGAAGTAGGTAAAGATTACTAGAGAGAAGGGAAAAGAGAGGGTGATGCCAAGGGTAGTAAAAGACGTCAATAAAATCACACACTTGTCTCGGTTTTCTGTTGGCCAGAATTTTGCAGTGCTGAATAATGAGGATCTATATTATGGTGACACTGAAGAGAAATATGCTTTGAGGAATATAGATTTCAGGCCTTATGTGTCAAGTTCAGACCTTTATGTGTAGATTATAGTGTTGTGTAAGAGCACAGATTGTGGGGACAAAACTTCTGGACTCAATTCCTGACTTTACTATTTATTAGATATGTGATACTGGACAAGTCATTTAATTTTCCTGGCCTCAGTCTTCTCATCTGGAAAATAAGAAATTATAATAAACTCTATCATGTAGTATTATCATAAAGATTAAAGGAGGTTATAAATATAAAACATTAAAAATAGTTCCTGGAACATGGTTAAATGCTATAAAAGTATAAGCTATTCTTAGTAACTTAAAATATAATATTATCTTAAAGGGACAAATTAAAAAGGAGACAAAGACTTGTATGATCTCTATATGATTCAGTGTCAGACATTACAGAATTCAGTAAAAGGAGAAAAGCTCCCTAAATCTTTAATCCTGGTTTAGCAGTAGGTGTTTTGTTAGTGGTTATTACTAGCTCCTAAGTACAACTGAATTGGAAGAATAGATTCTGTTTACTGGTTTCTACATGCTCTAGGATGTCACCGCCAGAAAGGTTGTTCGCCCTTCCCTTTAACTTAATAATTGAGGCAACTGAGTTACTAAATAACTAGAATTAGTAAACTTACTGATTCAGATCTTCAATGACTGACCTTGAGTGTTTATCCTTCAACTTCCATTTCTAGGAAGTTTTTCCTGCTGCATTTGATGTTCATACTCCCTAATATATTTCTGCTAACATAAATGTGCCTAAAAAGATCACACTTAACACTAACTGAATACAAAATCAGGTATAATCAAAAGTTTCTTTGTTTTCATTACTTTGTTTTTCAGTACTTGATTACATAAAGTCATCATTTGAGTAATGTATGTATTCTTCATTAGATTGAAAGCTCAGTTAAAGTAGATACCATATCAGTTTTATACTCATATTTATGCAAATATTTAGGCTCTTAATAAATATTAGGTGAATAAGTGACTGAACAAACCTGTTGTCTCAGCTTCTTACTTTTAACCTTTCCCTAATTCATTAAGCATCATGTATCTTGTTTTTTTACTTTTATCATATTAATAAAGTGAGAATTACTAAATCTTTCATAGAACACACTCTATTTGTTGTTATTAAATATCAAAGCATTGCTCTGCTTAGTACTCCTGGATATTGTAGTTAGAGAAAATATTAGAGGATGTTGCAAAAGAAGCCTTAAGAAGTCTATGTTTCTGCCCAAAGTTAGAATCTCTTATCTTCTTGAGTTACATTCAGGAAGTGATTTATTTGGGGGGGGAAAAAAAGGCGCAATTCTCCCTATCACCACAGTGCAAGAAGTCAGGGCAGAACACAGAGCATCTGGCCTGAATCAGAGGACTCAGAAGAGAAGAGGCAGTCAGAGCCATATCATTCCACATTCATCGCTGGAAATAAAACAGGCAACACAATTTTGGGGAGCATGCAGGACAACTTGTACAATGCAAAAGCAATCCAGATTAGGTTAGCCACACCTATTTAAGGATTTTCTCTGGTCCTTAAGACAGCTTAAACTAGAAATTAAAATTAGGACCCCACTATTTATCCTTTATTAGTTATTTCATATAATTATGCTTAAGTAAATTTTAGAGTAAATTATTTCTAGTTCTTATTCCGGAATGTGTGTCATTTATTTTCAATCAATCCTTAACAGCTTTATAATGTCAGCTTTTGAAAGAATCCTTTTAAGATGTTGTAAGTTTAATTTTGACCCAAATTAAATTAAATACCAATTTTATGTTTGTAATGCTAAAACAACTACAATTTTGTGTACATTTTCATGCATGCAAATACAAAAGACACAATTATAGAAATACAATAGTTTCTGGTTTATTTTTGAATATTTTAAATATATTTCTGAGATTTTTTGTGAGAAATATAATATTCAGAATTAACATACGAAGTGTAGTAATTCTAAATTTTTTAGAATAACGGCATTCTTTTTGATAGAGTAGAAATATTTTGTATCATAGAGTTCACGCAGAGTAAGTTAAAGTAGACTTTAAAATAATACATTAATGCCATTAATTCAATAAAACCCAATATAAATATTTACTATCATATCAGTACCAGTTTAACAAAGATATTTTTAAGAGTCTCATACTTACACTGGCATCTTTCCCAGCTAATTTACATAATTCCACTCGTTCCTTTGCAGCAGGCCAATAAATCTGTAAAACATTTTAAGGTGTGTTAGAATCTGAATATCTAAAACATCTTCCAATTCTAATTAGAAAAATGAGTATGTGAAATCAAAGAGTGGATATCAAGCCAAGAATATGTTAAGCAGGATTTACGAATTTTGAGATTTAAGTATCTTCCTAAGTTACCCTAAAAATTTTTCTAAGAAAAAAATGTACTGAACCATTAATTTTTAATTGTTAATCTTCATATATTTAAATGCATTTAATAATAGGTATACTAAGTTGAGAAAGCCATAAATTCTTATGTTGATGTCAATAGAATTTCAGATTAGCATTTGCTTAAGCAAGAGATTCTATATTTACCCTGTTTTTTTTTCCTGTGTTTACTTAGAGTGGTAATACATTATAAACATATGCAATGAAGTGCAGCAAATAGCTCTCTGTCACAAGTATAAATTATCACTCCAACTCAAAGACCAGTGTGAATTTTTTTTGACAATATTTAACACATGTGGAGCTCACATGCATCTGTCACTTATCATTTTGTATGCATTATCTTATTTAAATCTCACAGTGACCCTATGAGATAGCTGTACTTATTTTCCCCATTTTCAAGTCAGGAAACTTATTCATATAGCCATTAAATAACATGCCAAGGGCTACAAAGCTAGTTCACAGCAGAGCCAAAATATGACTCAATGTTTGTCTACTGAGATTCAGGGAGGTGGGTCTCAACCACCATACAATAAACATTATTTGGGCAAATAATTAAGAACAAGAGTAGCAGAATCCTTGGTTGGTAGCTTTCAAAGCTTTAACAGTCTTTAATTAGTCACAAAGTTTCCGTTATGGTTTTTTGTTTGTTTGTTTTTAACAAACTAAGAATTCTGTATGGAAGTTTTTGCAAAATAAGGTTCAAACAGTTACATTTCTTTATTAGCTTACAGAAAGAAATGTTCTTTGTTAAGCTATAGGCAAGAAGAAACAAGAAAAGCAAGCTCTGAGTTGCTTATAATATTCTAAGAGTTCCTGACAAACTTTTATTATGTTTCTCACCAATGTTAACAGAAAATGTTTTAATAGGTGAGGAAAAGGAAATATCCTGAGGGAACACATTGAAAAAGACTTGTTAAACCTGGAATTAACAAATGATTTAGAAGTCACTAATGTTTAAATGATATTATCTGCATAGCGAAATTTTAGCGTTTTATGTCTGAATAAAGAACAAAGACTGGCACTCAAACTCTCTTAATAGACAAATACAATGAAATTATTGAGACCTTTAAATGAAGTCAGGTTGTTCGTTTAGAGTACTTTTTAAGAATTTACAATCCAAAGGTGTAAATAAGCAGGGTGGTTGAGCCAGCAGTAGGCTCAAATGATGTGCTAAACTTTATGTGGTTCAAAATTAGGACCTAAAGATGCTATTTATTCAAACATGGTTTAAATCACTGCAATTATACTTTCATATAATTTTAAATAGTAGCCATTAGTAAAATATCAATGCACTGCAATGAAAAGCATACAATTCATTATTGTTAAGTATATTCACTTTGTGTAACCAATCTCCAGAATTCTTTCATTTTGCAAAATTGCAACTCTATACTTGTTGAATCTTAAATATTATTGTGATTTTTTAAAAAGACAACTTTGTATCATTAGAATGAAATAAAATAGTACACAGAATGCATATCCATGATCTGTCAATTGGTTTAATTTTTAGCTCATTTTCCTTGGTCTCTAATCTAGATTAATATTTCTTTGAGTCCTTTCAGCATGTCACATTCTGTTCTTTTCTGTTTTTAGTGTGGTTAGATTTAAAAAATAAATTTAGAACAAATATTTATAGATTTGTTCAAACCTGGATATCTTATTGGTATTAATTGTATAGAAAAAAAAGAAAAAGAAAGAATGCTTTCATATTAAGTAAATGAGACTTAAGATAAATGTCATCATAGCATTCTATTTTTTACCTTAAAGTAATGTATTATGTAATTGAGTTAAAGTAAATTGTGAGATAAGTAAAGTTTCTAAAATTTATTGTGAATATATATATATAGGGGCTTCAAAAACGAAGGAGTTATTTAAAGACTGACAAAATGTGAAGCAATCTTTATATCATTTTGAAAATCAAAATAAAAGTTCTAAAGTTAGCACAGAGTCATTGCTGTTCATTAATCATTTGTTCATTAGGCACAAACTATGAAAGGCCTTCTGTATGCCCTGCAAGGTGTGGCATTGACGCGTTAAGATTTGAGTCAGGGAGACAGCTCTGTAAATAAATAGAGAAACTGCATTTCCACAGGAGATAAAAAGTAAGAAGAGAGAACTGAAGATGAAGCCACTATGCTCAAGGAACATTGCGGAACAGCAAGTAAATGAAGTCTTTTCCAGTCCCAACTTCTGAGTCATTGTTTTAAATTACTTGCTCTTAATAGTTTCAAATCTAATGTAATAGCTTAGTTTAAATAGCTTCAATTCTTTTTTTTTATTATTAAGGACTTGACAATAAAATAATAATCATAGATTTTTTTTTCTTTTTGAAAAAGAATACAAATCTCTAAAAGATGTTTTAATGATTTTGTTGGACATTTTCAATGATCGATTCTAAGTCATGAAATTGTACATTCAATAGTGTCATCCTAGGTAATGAAACAATAAAACTAAAATTACAAGCTTCAGAGAATCAGGATTTGAAAAGTGAGTAAATGTTATATAAAAAGAATTAGTTGGACTCCAGTAACCAGTTTTGGTAAATCTATTTTCTGTTTATAAAGCAGATTTTTAAAATCTTCAATCCTATAAATTCTAGAGCTTGTTAAAAATATAAATTATCCTTGGATCATTATTATTATTGCACAGGAATTCTAAGATAGTATCATGAGAATAATTTTACTTAAGGTAACATTCAAGCTTTAAAAATAAAGATTAGTTGGAATTACATATTGGCTTCTTTTGACACAATGCTGTCAAGAATCTAGAAATCACAAATAGAATGACCTTAACAATAACAACCTAGGAGATATCTGGCTGTCTTCCAGACTCTAAACATTTATTTAAAAAAAGAAAACGCATTGTAGTTGTGCCAATATCATTTTAATTATGATTTATGGTGGAATTTTCTTTTATTTGCCACCTAGTCATTAGAATAAAAGTTTTATATTTTAAATATTCCTTTTTATTCTTTGTTAGTAAAGAATGTAAAAGAACAGAATTTCCCTTGATTCAATTTAAAAGCAAAAGAAAGCAAAACAAAAAAAATAATAGTAATAGCAAGCCATACTTTCATATTTACATAGAGTTTGTAGAAATATGCTTAAGTTTTGTTCTTAAATCATTTGAAGTGATTATATGTGACATGTCTCTATATCTATCTGTATAAAAGCATTCTACTACTTCCATATACTTCTCGTCGTGTGTGTGTGTGTGTGTGTGAGTGTGTATGGGTGTGTGCATGTGTGTACATGATTATAGGGGTGGGAAACAGTAATAGAGAGAGAAATAGAGACAGAGACATACAGGTACCTAGAGGAATATACAGAGATGTTAATTCAGACGGGGTGTAAAATAACATATTTCATACACATCCTCAAGTTTCACCATGGTTTACACAAAAGCCCAAGCAGTATCTAAAATCCAGTCATCACACTTTGAGATTGCCTCACTCGCAGACATAAATCACCTCACCCTTAAAAATAAAATGTCCGCAAAATCTATAAGAAGCTTTCTTGATCATTAGGTAATGTGAACAGTTTTGAGGCAGTGATTATCAATATCTTCATTCTGAATTCATCAGCAATAAAATTGCATATCCATTTTCTTGCACTTTAGTGTCTTGCACATGCAGTATCATGCCATATTAAAAGTGACATTAGGCAGGACACATACCCCTTTCTAAAAATTGATGCAGCTGTACCACTCCCTTAGACACTTACCCACAGATACTTTTCTTTCACTTATCAAAGAAAGACATGCCATAATAGAAGATTCCGCTGGCATAACTTCCATATTTTAATTGTCCTGAAATATTTCTACAGAACACTAGTTCTTAACTAACATATGATGTATGAGATACAGGTTTTAAAGCTATAATTTTTGTGAGGATTAGTTGTTGGGACCTTGGAGCTTAGACACCAAGGATCTCAAACATGTAGAAAGCTAACTGCTGCTCTCTCCTCCCACATGCAGGACATCATCAGAGATCAAAGAGATATCTGTGGATCCAGATGAGCCCAAGAATCCCTCTCAATATAATTATCCAGGGTGTAACCACTAATTGTGTTACTACTAAATACTTAAGGAGTTGCAAATTGGTTTTAATGTGAGTGCTAGTCAAGTAGATAATAGAAAACTACTGTGGGAAACAAAAGTAAATAAATTTATAAGATTTCTCCATTTGTAAGTGATAATTTATGGGGTTAATGTTTTAAAACAAGTATGTCTGATAAGTAGGTCCCCATATCCTATATTTTACTGACTTAACCATGTTAGTATGTTTATGTTCATAATATTTCAAAATATTTCACAATGAAAATTTATTACCTCAGAAGGATTGATTTTTGCATGTTAGATTTGGAAGAAAATAATATTAACCTCTAAAAATATATATGTGCAGTGTTCTCTTCAGCAGCACATATACTAAAATTGGACCCATACAAAAAAAAAAAAATAGCATGGCCTTTGAGCAAAGATGACACACAAATTCATGAAGCATTTCATATTTTTCTAAAAAATAAGAGTAAAAATATGTATATATTTTTCTCTTAGTGTTATAGATTATATATTACCAGCATAAAAGAGATAATTCTAATAAATATTATTTTGTCACTTTACATGTATTCATTTGCTATAGTTATATTTTAAACACATTTTACAGAAGAGGTTTAAGATTAATTTACTAATAAAAATATAGAGTGAGCTGCATGCATTTAAAAATACAACCTTTGATCTAGTTATCTTACGTTAATTTTATTTGCTTACCTTTATCCAAAATCCAAAATATATTTTTTGTTAGTTTATTGAAGCATTTTTATATCACTTTGCATACAAACGGGCAGGAGGAACTCACAAATAAAATACTGCAATGTCTCCACCAATTATTTTCATTCGTAATTTATATAATTAATTAACAGTTATCATTTGGTAAGTTGAAGATGTCAGGCAATTTATTTTTAATTATTTAATTTTAGTCAAGCTACAGAAACATTCAAATAGTGATAAGGCCTTAAAACAACATCCTAAGGAAATTCTAATTATATCTGCTCTTTGTTTCATCTTTGGAGAAACAATTTAATTGATTCTAGTTAGCAAGTGCAAGGTCAGTCAAACCCCTTTGGCCTAATTCAGAGATGTCAAAATAACTGAATAGAAGTTACAACTTGTTCATAAAATTTAATTAAAGACAAAAATTCAGAGCTCTAAAAATATGTCACTATCTATTAAAGAATAGAATTCAAGTTCTTGAATAGCTAAAAAGAAGTTGAAAAAATGTTGCCCTAAATGCCACATGGTACAAGCATTTGAACATCCAAGGGAGCAATGACTACAGAGAGAGGTAGGTGATCTGAGCTCAAAGAGTGAAGTACTGAAAAATAAGGACAAGAGCACCAAAGGAAATGTTTGCATAATAAAATTAGCTGGGATAGAAATTATGACAGATGGGAAGCTAAATTCTTAAGTTTTGGGTCTGATCTGCCCTTGTAGCTTCCTTCATGAAGTCTTGGGTGAGAATAGTCTCTCCTTTCCTTTTTTTATGACAGCTCAAAGCTTCTTTTGCATTTAACTTCTTGCAACTATCTTAGAATTCTAATATACTTGTGTTTATCACATCCATCTGCCTTTCTTTTTGCAAGTAATTTTGTTTCGAGATCTTTTCTTAGGAGTAAGGAAAAAATGACATGCAGTGGAATTAGAGGGTGTGAATTGAGGTCCTAATGTAACATTGTTAATGTGAGCTTTCAAATATTATCTCAGTTGCATGCTCAGGATGAGCTTATTCTGCCTGGAATTTATCTGGGTTTTTCTAGATGGTCTTACAAGTAAGTGTCCATGTTTCTATCACTGACCCAGAAAAGCCTTCTCTGAAGCCCAATTTAAAAGCAGTTTTCCAAGAATATCACATTTTTAAAAATAACACTTTCAATAAGTGATATTTTCTTATTTGTTTCCTTTTTTCTTCTCTATCACACCACCCGCCTCCAATTTAAAGATATTCTCTACTAAATTCCCAGCATCCAGGAGAGTGCTAGGAATGTAGTAGGGGTTCAATAAATATGTATTATAAGAAAGTGAGAGACATGCTATTAAATCATAAAAATTAAAAGAAATTTTTAGAAATCCACAAATGGATTAGTATTTTAGAATTGGTAGTGTGATTATGCTCATATCTAGATTTCAAAATTTTGTACAGAACATAGGCCACAGTGTCCAATATCTTGTTAAAGTAATATGACTCATTAAAGTTTAGTGGTCACTGTTCTTGAGTGACAAGGGACATTGCTTCTTCTTCCTACCCTCTTTAGCACCTGGCACATATCACATAAATAATAAGCAATCAGTAATTATTACAAAGTGATCTGCAGAGTGTCCCTTAAAATAGAGTTAGAGTAAGAGTTTCTGTCAGAGTTCTGGCGGGGGTGTGAGCAGTCTGACAACATCCTGACAGTCCATTACAGTGACCAGATGGGACCTGCACATCAGCACCCGGGCTGGGGAGCCAGGACATCCATGAACGAGGTGATTGTTTTACCTCTGTCATTACTAGACAGCATGTGTTCCACAGGCAGTAGGAACAGATTAATCACCATGAAACTAAGCAGGGTGCCAAACACAAAAAAGTTCATTTATTGCGATGTCCACATGGTTTCAAAGTGTTCATATTTTCTTAATTTCAAGTATTAACTAAGAAAAAAAAAAAGGTAGCCATTTTCTTTTATCAATAACTTGATTTTAAATGAGAAATTATTTATTCTGAGTCTTTCCCCCTAAATTATAAACTTCCAGGGTAAAGCATTAGATGAGAAGGTCTTATTCAGCTATAAAGTGAGTTAATGAACTAGAGTCAGAAGGTCATTCTGATTATAAAAGCATCTCTGCTTATACTCATATAAAGCAAACAAGTACAGAATCATGTATGAAAACCCTCTTGTTTTAAACTTTCTTATGGAAAAAAAAAATAACAAAGTCCTTTTCATGCTACACAAAGCAGGGAGTTTAAATATTCCACTTAAAATTATTATATTTAAAATTATAAACTAGTTTAGCTTATTTTCCTAATAAAAGTGCTTAAAAATAGGTCCATAGTTCGATGAATTGTGATTAAATACTTAGTGTTCATGTTCAATAAGAAGAAAAATAATATAAAAATTACATTATGATTGTTAGGTGGAAGAAAAAGTCCATCTCATTTGTAAACGTAGAATTATTTTATTAATATTCTGTTAAAAAAAGTTCTCTTAAAGTGTCCTATTTCTAACTTAAGTATTTAATCTTTAAGTTTATCCAATGTTTCCTTTTAAATAATTTGATTATTTTTTGATGAAATAACCAACAGAATAAACTTCTTTTTTTAAACTTAATTCTATAGTTTATTAGTAGTAATATCAGTACAATTGTTTCAGAACCATAAATAATTATATTAACAGTAGTAAAAACCAAGATTTTCAGCATAAGAGAAAAGAGGTAGAAGTAAAAATACTTTGATGTTTAATTTTTCCCAACTTTACTGAGATATAATTGATGTATAACATTGTGTAAGTTTAAGGTGCACACTGTGATGATTTGATACACATATATGTTGTAAAATGATTACCATAACATTTAGCTAACACAGCTATCATCTCACAATTACCTGTGTGTATTTGTGTGTCTATGTGTGTGATAACATTTAAGTTGAACTTTCTCAGCCACTTTCAAGTATGTAATATATCGTTACTATAGTCACCGTGCTATACATTAGATCCCTAATCTTACCTTCTCAGAATAAAGTTCTTAAGCAAATATTGGAACTTAAATTTTAGCAAGGTGAAATAAAATTGTCTCAGGTTATTCTATTAAAATATAAAATTAAGTATGCTATATAGTGTATATATTGCTTTCGTGCATTCCTTTCTCATTTTTAAAAGCCACAGAAAACTTCTTTTTTCTCCCTCCAGAAACATATTTACTATATTTCACATTGAAACAAATGTAAATTACTTTAAACAGAAAAAATTTTAAGTATTTTAGTATTGTTGTCTTCAATACCATAGGGTTAGCTAATTGGCTTTTGTTGGGGTCCAGTTAAAGGTCTTTGCTTTTGCTTAGCTATCATAGTAATTCTTTGAGCAATTTATGTGTAATATTTAATTCTGACAAATACCGGTTTCAAAAGAAAATATTTTTATTAATAAAATAAAAATGAATACAGATGACTATTATCTCAAAATGACAGTAAACTATTTAAAAATAAATTATGAAAATTATTTAAAAATGGATAAATACACATCCTACACTTTCATATAGATTTTCTGCTGGAACTCAACAGAAATACTATTGAAAACCACAGAAAACAATGTAAAACAGCAAATGTTTTGATAGAGGCTATTAATATCCAGAAGGTAAATAATATTAATAAAAATATTAACATTCTCAATTTGATTACTCCTATAATTCTAGTGTGTATACTTCAGGAATGATATACAATGAGCTTGCCCATTACATTGGAGATATAGCAAACATCCTTTCGCAAATTTATGGCTTTGATAGTATAACAAGATGTCAAAAGAGAAGTTTTAGCTGAGAAAACATTAAAAATGAGATGCGAGCTCAAGATGCAAAAATTTTCAAAGTAGGTGGCTAAGATTCATTTAGATTATTTTACTCATGTTTAAAGTATAAGGTAGTTGGAAACGAGATTAGAAAAATTTTTTTTCCCTTCTCTTGAGGAGAATATTTAGTCTGAAACAGTTCTATCACATGTCCTACAACCCAGGTGTCAGGGAGAGGGCTTTCAGGGACTTTGAGAAGCACTTGCTGTTGAACATGCCATTTGTGGGACATTGTGGACTTATATGTAATGAGAGAGAAACTGACAAACTGCAATGAATAGAAAGAACAGGCTCAGTGGCTATACTGGTATCAACCTGCACAGAGCATGTCCATGAAAATGCACATGACGGCTTCTCATGGAACAGATGGGAAGCGACGATCACTCAAAATTGAAATGGCATGAGGTCACTTTAGGTCCTGTTCAAGAGTGTTGAGAAAAGACTGCAGAAGTTAATACCTGGAGGAACTGCAATCTGTCACAGGATAAAGAATGAGAATATACCAGTCAGAGGAGAAATGCAGTCATGCTAATCCAGAGAATAGTAAGAGAAAGGACTCCAGAAAGAGGAAATTCCAAAAACTCAAAATGGTGTCTATGAAAAAAAGTCACTCAAACATTTGACAAGGCCAGAAAGTTGAGAAGTCCCTCTGACAATGACAGTACAGTAGATACTTCTCTAAACCTCTCTCTTCTTCACTTCTCTTGATTTGACTCAAGAAGGGTCATACACTGTGTTTAACAATCTTAGGGACAAGGACGAGTGCTAGGTAGGGATAAGAGAGAAGAAGCCTCCCTACTCCAAGACCTTCCCTTACATGGAATACCCAAGTGTGGACAGGTAGAGGAAATAGAAGTTTGGTTTTAAATGAGGTTGAGAATTTTATTACATTAGATTAAACCTTTTAATTGCTAGATAACAATGGTTTGTACCTAAAAGTAACCTCAAAAGCCTTGTGGCCTGCTGGCGTTATCAAACACGTCCAGGAGAAAAACTGGTCCCACAAAGTAGATTGAAAGGGAGTGCAGGAGGTAAAATAAAGTTGTTTATTATTATGTTTCATGAGTTGACATACCAATTGCTATTAGATTAGTAGGTGAAATAAATAATAATCATAGTCTCCAAGTAAGTTTATTTCTCATTGGTCTGTCTACTCTTCTGCTTCTATAGCTCACTTGAAAATAAAGAAAAAAAGAAACAAATGCTGAAATAAAATGGTACAAAAGCAGTGCTTAGTTTAATAAATTACTCCCTTTGTGACCTGTCTGCTTATATGCTGATTTAGAAACTCACTCTGCCCATGCACAGTTTGAACTGAGTAACATTTTCAAATGGAAGGGTCCCAACAATTCATTAACACAGAAGCTCAACTAACTAATATAACCAAATAGAGAGTACTGGACATTTTTTATGTCAACTATGACTCCATTGAAAAAAAAAAAGAAAGAAAGAGGGAGAGATTTTCAGTTTGTATATATTACTCCATAAGTTTACATAGAGAGGACTCTGGATTTTATGTGAATGATTGCTAGAACTACTTAAGGGTGGCTGAGGTGGATAACGTTCACTTGTAGTCACAGCAACAGCATGTAGTTTGGAAACATTTTTTTCAAAAATCTTAGATCCTTAAACCATATTGTACAAATGTCTACCTGATGTCTACCTGAAATAGGTTTTTAATGTATCACTAATAAATGAAAGATAAATGAATGTAAATGTCTATCTACAACTGAACATCTTTCTCAAGGGTGATTAAAATTATTTGTATATATACTCCCTCTGACTCAAGAGATAGGGTAGTATGTTAAAGGGAGAGCAGGGATATCTAGTTTTGTTTTGTTTTGTTTTTTAACTTAAACTATTAGAAATATACATATAGAGAGGAGAAATGACTCTAATAAACCTCAAGTTCCAAATGTGAATACAAGCTATTTTTAATAAACCAGTTAATTAAAATACTTAATTGGGTAAATTGGGTAATTAACAACAATCCTAATTTTATTCATCCATTCTAAACTAGTTCAAATTCCATGCACAAGATGTCCCCCCACCCCTGAACTCCTATGATATGTGATCTGTCTCACGATTTTGGATATTAAAAGTTTTTTCTGACTTGCTTCTAACTCATTTAACTGTGTTATGCCTTCTCTCCCTAACTAGGGCATGAACAATGACAAGACTTGAATTGTATATATTCTATTACAATGTTTTTTGTGTTAACAGCAGACACAGCAATGATTTTTAATAAAAAAATGAAAAAGAAATACTGACTAAAGTATAAGAACAAAGAAAAAAAATATTCAAAATTCAGTTGCTAAAAAAAATTCCAAGTTTTAATTCTATGAATGCATATAATTGGTTCCAACCACAAACACACAGATTCAAATCAATCAAAGCAGCATTATTTTAGATAGAATTCTGCTAGGAAATATAATCAATAATGTTTAAGTCATATTTAGTTATTTGATTTTTAAAGATATGTTCTTTGCATATTAAATATTTAATAGATAGTTCCTAGATACCACTAATAAAATAACGATGTAGTCTTTAATTCTTTGGGTCAAACTGTAATCTTACTCCCTACTGAGAATGTCACTAGCCAACAACAGTTACAGTATCAAATGAAGAGAATTTAAAGGGTATCAGTAAATTTGAAGAAATCTGTAGGAGACTAGATTTCATAAACTATATCAAATAAAAAATCACAGAGAGCTTTTATATAGGCAAATAAATTCTTACATAATCAAGAGAAATATTTGTAAAGGTCAGAAGATTTTTATTTTTACCATGTAGAATGGAGAAAAATAAATTATTTCAAGGACTTTCACTTGTAATGAATACTTTTCAAGGCTATCTCTTGAAAAAAAAATAGATCCTTACAGATAATTTTCTTATAAAATTAGCTATCTTGGTAATTCTCTTCAAACAGACAGTGTGCACTCTTATTTTTCTGGCAGAGAAAACTTTTATGTTTGCACCAGGTAACCTACATTAATGGAAAGGAAAAAAATATACATCAGTTTCCTAAATAAATTTCATCTTTCAGAAAGTTTGTTTTCTATGTCTTCTCTGTAAGTGTAGTAATTAATGTGATTGATTCCTGAATATTTCTTCCACCTATAGTAATCGATGGATGCAAGCAAGTTGTAGTTACTCTACCCCTCTTTCAAGTTTCAGAATTGGAATTGGCCAGTTAGATGTGAGGGAGCATTCTGCAAAAGGTCTTCTTGCTCCTAAGAGATGTAAAAAGTAATGGTCTTTTATCCCTCTGCATTTCCTTGCTATATGTGATCCATGAAAGTGTTGCTGCTATCTTGCTACCAACCTAAGAATAATGCCAACACCAAGAGTGGCAGACAGAAGATACAGAAAGAACTGGGTCCTTGAAAACATCATTAAGCAGGTGATATTACCATCTCCACAAACTACAAGTGAGGGAACAATGAACAGTGAATTTTTGCCCTAAAAGCATTGGGTAAAAATTCATTGATAAGAGCTTTATAAGTCAATAGAAATCTGGAGTTCATTCAAGTTCTTCAGAAATCAAGAACTGCCAGAAGTGTATAAACCTAAAAGAAATATAAGATTTTTATTTTGTTTAAGAGATAACATTGATGGTCATGGTGAATAGATTAGATAGAAAGAAAATGGAGATTCCCTTGTATAAGATAAACCCAACTAAATAATGGTATTATCACTTACACTAGAAAAAAAAATTGAAATGTTTGCCACTTTATCAGCTTGTCCTGTCAGCTGAGGTTTTTGTTGGAATTGCATCACAGCTCAATTTTCCTTTTGTCTAATACTACTTCCTTAGTGACCCTCTTACACATGTTGATCCCAAGAATACTACCTTATAAATATCCTATAAACTAATCTTCTTCTCATAGTTGACTTCTGGGGGAACTCAAACACCAGAAAACAGTCATGATCGGTAAATATAGTTCCATATCCATGTACTTCCCTTGGAATGGGATAATTTCTAGTTGATTCTGATGGCTCTGTTTTGGTCTGGTCTAGTGTTGGTAGAAGGAAATGTTGAATCAATGTACATATTTGTCTCAAATTTATTCAAGAGAGAAATACACAGGATATTTTTTAACTAAAAAGAGACCTTAGGAGCAAATTTTTAAAAGCCTCTTAAATTGCATGGTATCACATTCTCCATGATGTGTCCTTATACTTTCCATTAAATCTATTAAGTCCCCATTTAAATAGTTCATCTCCTCAAAAAAAAAAAAAAGAAAAAGAAAAAAATCAGAATCTTATCTTTCTTATCTAAAAGTCAGAGTTAAAACAAATAAATAAAGGAAAACAACCCAGTCTACTTAATTTTTACTTCTTAGCTTGTAAAAGTGCCCAAAGGTCTGCTTTTGATTTTCTTTCCCTATAGTCATTTACTCATTCAAGTTTATTGAGCATATACCTGCAACATTCACTTTAGAAGACTCCAATAGAGAAGACTCTATTCTGAACAGAGTAAAGATAATAAGATTATTAATTATTTATCATTGAATTAGTTTTATACATGATTTTGCTATAATTTCTGGTTAGTTCCCACTAAAGGCCTGTGGCCAATATGAAATGATAATGGCTATTTTTCAATAGGCACAGTTTTGTCTGTACAAAAACTTAAAGTAAACATATATCTTAAATTTTGATACTTCAATTGAATATATTTCACAGAATTTTTTTTTTAATTTCCCAGAGGAAAAAATTCCCAACCAGTCACTCATAACTCAATTATGTGTTGTGTATTGCTTTCATTCTTAGGGGTACAAAGGACATCCTTCAGGCCCATGGAGTCCTAACATGTGTGGTTTCTTCCACAGAGGATTCTGGATTTTTGCCGAGGGGCATTGAGCCAATGAAAACCACAAAGGTCTAAACACTGCTAAAGTACTACATCTGACACTTACTTGCTGCTGTGGAGTGCCTTTTAACACTGGAGTAATTTATATAAATTTTAAAGGTGGGTACCTACATAAACATAAATTCATATCTTTACATACATAACCCTTTATGAATTATACATGTTACAAAGATATAAAGAATTATCAGGCTGAAAATCTCTAGTACAGACACTAATTTTATAATGTGTTCAAATAACCATTATTTCAATAACATCATAAGGGAAATCAATATTTCATAAATATTTATTTTATTAAATATTAGCACATTTCAAACATGGAACACAGCCAAAGAAAGATTTGCTTAAAATAGTTACAGAAGGAAGTTGTGCTATCAGAACTTATTTTAAGCAATGATCTAATTCACTCAGTTCAGATAAATGGGCTTTTTCTTACAATTCCTGAAAGCAGAGAATAGCACAAGAATGAATTCCCTTAAAAGTATGAATTGCTGTTTGCTATTATACTAAAATAGGACATATTTTGGAGAAATGTTGTTAGCTATGTAGTATCTCTTAAAGAAATACAACAAAACTGACTAAGATTGTCTTTGGACTCTTTAATAAAAAGATTCTTCCCCTGCTAAGATATTTACTGATAACTGAGATGTAGTTGATACCATCAATAGGCTCTCTTAGAAATACAAGTCCTTGAAAAAAATCCTAAAGAAAAAAATACACCCTTAAAAATAAATGCAATGGAGCAATAATAGCAGAATGGGGAAAGCTTTTAAATTCTAACACATAATCAACTACTTATTTCACTTTACTATAAACACATCCAGGCTATAGAATAATAATTTTTTTTTAAATAAGATAATTAAATGTGTTTGTAAGTGTGTTTGGATTAAAACAAGTCAAGAACAACTACTGCAATATTTTAGCTCTTATTTTTCTTCTAGAAACACAGATTACATGAAATGCATGCATATGCAATATGCATATGCCTTTATCAAGGCTGAGCATTCATAAGAAATAGCACCTTTGCCTTTGGTGGACCTCAGAAAAAATGTGAAAAGTTAAAAATTAAAATGATTTAGCAAAACATTTTTATCTAATGCAGATATTAATTAAGCAATGTTAATACATATGAAGATAAACATTTCCCCTATGTACACTAAAGCCTTAAGTGCCAATAATCAAATAACTGAGTAACTGATATTTAGTTATTAAAAGCATCAGAAAATTACATAGTTAAATAAAAGTGGTCATTGTAGGTGAATGGTATACAAAGCTTCACAGTCCTAAGATGACCTATAAACAACCGTATTGAGTGGGAGGAATTGTCTATTAACTCAATAGAGAGAACCACTGACCTGAAACCTTGCAATGACTCCTAGTATTTCTTTGGAATACTAATGAAAAAGAAGAAAAACACAAAGATGCCTCATAGATACAGACTAGTTCATATAGTATGGCATCTCATTGGTCATTCGATACTTTCTAGTCTTGAATCTATTTTTGCTCTCATAGATACTGACATTTGCTAAACCACTAGCCAATAATAATTATAAGACCTAAAGTATGGCACCCTTTCCATTGGGTATCATGGTCCTAGTTGAAAATGTGGAATACAACAGCAATTGCCTTCTAAGTTTTGAATAACTAGTATGTATTGTCTTTTAGTGGTAAGATTGTTCTTAATGAGCCTATAATTTTAATATTTACTATCTGAGTGTGACTGAGCTGTAGAAAAAACCTGTTCAGATATAAAATGAGAGTTCAGAGAAAACAGTGTGGTGTTAAAATGTTACCATAGTCACACTATCAATTTAAAATATGCTTATTTATTAATTGAAAGTTAATAAAAATTAATTTTCATAGTAATTGCTATATATACTATAAATGTTAATACTTGATGAATAGCTCATTTGCCAGCTTTTCAATCCAGAGGTTTTTATCCCTACTATATAATGTAATACTACCTATTGATTATTTTTTCATGACTTTCATGCATACTTTCAAAGGTTATATTATACACATTCTTAACAAAGAACATGTATATAAACTTAAACTCGTAAAAATCTAATACATATATCTGAGGTAATATGTTCTTTTCTTATACATAAATGACCTATTGGTTTTGATGCTGAGTAACTTAAAACAAAACAGAGAAGGAGACGGGCATACATAAAAATAAATGGATCCAGTCAACTACATGTAAATAAACTGACCTTCTTAAAATTTTTGTTTAAGTCAAGCAGACTGAGGAGGAAGACGTGGTCCTTGGCTCCCAGGAGCAACCTGCCCCTCTCTTCATCTAACAGAATGGTTTGGAAATCCAATCCTTCTGATGAACCCGAAAAGGGAATGCAGCTATTTGAAAGCAGCAAGTCTATGAGGAAGTAAATGAAGAAGAAAGTGAAAAAAAAATCTTAATAAGCAAAACATTTATTTACCGCAAAACATGTATCTTCCTACTTTGTAAATGCACATATATTACATAAAAGCTCTGATTTAGATATATGCAAACAAAATAGTTTTAGCACATATCCATTTAGAAATAGTTGAAATTTATTGTATTTGTATTTTATTGATACAATATTTATCTTAATGTCTGAAAAATGCATAACATTAATATGAGTATAACACATATACTACATGTTAATACATGTAGTATTTTACAGCCCTGTGTTCACCCCCTAAAGTTACAAATTAAACAGTTAAATTATAAAATAACTACAGTAATATCTGCAAACTGATTAAATACATGAAAAGTAAGCCTCAAATTAAGTATGTGGTAAATCTCATAGCATTCCTTTTCTTCCTACTTTTGGTAGTGTTTGGATTGATGCCTATGTTTAGAGGATTATACTGTACCTATTTAATACATTGAGGAATATGTAAACAAAATCCAAATCCAAAAAAAATAGATGCTGAAAGAGACATGATCCTGAACCAGTAATGGAATCAGAATTGTAAAGTGGGAAGTAACCTTGAAAATCAATTAATGCAAATTTACAATTTTACAAATGAAGGTATTTAATTCCAGTAAGGTGAACCACATGTTCTAAAGTCACAAACTTATGTGATGGCAAAGCTGATAATACAACCTCAGTTCCAGACTCCATCTCTCTTTGATACTTGTCTATAGGTCTTAATTCTTTATTTTATTTATAAATGTGATATAAATAGACTCTTAAGGTTAGGTCTGGGTTTACAGGAACCCAAATCTTTTCAACAGATTTTACCTCAAGTACTTATAATCTCTTATTTTCCTAACTCTAAAGTAATAAATACTAATAAGATAATAATATTGTTCATCACTATTAATGCCTATTATATATTACTGGACATTAAAACTACATAATTGGATGTGGTTCCATCATGTAGTGGTTAGCATGTTTGCTTTACACACAGAAGGTCCTGGGTTCCTGCTCCAGTGTAGCCACAGTCCATGGTCTATTGCCATACCACCCTGAACAAGCCCGATGTCTAATCTTTGAAGCTAAGCAGGGTTGGGCCTGGTTAGTACTTGGATGGGAGACTACCTAGAAAGACCAGGTGCTGTAGGCATTAAAAAAAAAAAAAAAAAAAAAACCTAAATAATTATTCTCAAGTAAGTCATTGTAAACTGATGAAAAAGATAAAATAGATAATGTCTCAGAAACAGGCATTGAGATACTTCTAAAATGTATCATTAGAGTTTCAACCTCTATAAAATAAATATTTCAGTCCCTTAAATTTAAAGCCTACATATTCCATCCATCAACTGTGTGTTTTATTATTATTTTGTATTTTTGAGAATTCCCTTCACTCTTTTTTTTCTAACTTACAATGGTTAAATGTTATTTTCCTTAGTCACTAAGATAAATTTTGTCTTAGTTTTGATAAACCTGAAGGCTGGATGCTGAAGAAGATATGATACTATCAGAATTCTCAAGTGTATATAGCTTTACCAAACATAAATGTCTTATTAATATTTATGAATCATGTTTTGTGTATAATGGCTGAAGTCTGAACTCTATACTAATTATTTTTCTATTAAGCTAAATGTAACTTTAATAGGTTTTCAGACTAGGAACATAATGGAATATTGTATTTTAGCATCACTAAATTCAATAGGCCTATTTTTGTGGGCTAATATCCAAAAAAACAATCCATACTGATTATAAGTAGAACTGAGGAGAGAAGAATGAAACTGAGAGAATAGATAAGACAGATATGATCCAAAGCCTTAACAAGAGAAAACACTTCACACAAGACTTTATTCAATGAAGCAGTTCTGCCTTTGGATTTCCCTTTGTTTAACAAAGAATGAGATGAGCACAGTGGAAAGTATGTAAGGGAATTTTCAAGAGTATATATTGACCCATTTCATAGAGGAAAGTTGGTTATATAATATAAATCTTTATTATTTCAAAGTCCGTGGATAATAATAAACTATTTTGAACTATGCATGTCAATGTTAATTATAAAATGAAACATGGCTTAGCCTAATGAGTAAGAGTGGAAGCTTTGGGTCCAGATCACCTGGATTGTATCCTATCCAGGTGGTCTGGAACCACTGGCTGTTTGATCTAGGACAAGAAATTTAACTTCTCTATGCCTTAGTTTTCTCATCTATAAGATGGAGATAATACTAGAAACTACATAATAAATTTAGTAGGTGTAAGAAATAAATGAGTTAATATATGAAGAATTAGAATACTGCCTGGCACACAGTAAGTGCTTTATAACTATCAGCATTATAATGATGATGATATATTTTTTAAACTCTATACAAAATCTATAAAAAGGAAGTCATTCCCAACTCATATAATTCTCATGATGTAAAGTGTGTAATTAATATACAGTTAGTAGAACAATGCCTTGGAGAAAGGAAAAGTTGAATAAATTTCAGTTGTTATTTTGAACATAATTATTAAACTCCAGTTTGAGCCAAATAAGTTCTATGAAAGAAAAATATCTCATTTTTCATTAAACCTAGCTTATGGAAATTAGAACATCTCTACTTTTTATAACAATGGAATAATATTAAAAAGTTATTCAGTCCACAAGTATTTATAAACATCTAGTACATGTCAGGTATTGAGCATCTAGTTAAAGCTGTGGGATGACTGAGTCCTGCTTTCAAGGGTCTCACAGATCAATATACAAATATATATGTACATAAAATACAACATAAATGAAATAAATTCTAATAGAAGTATACACAAAACATTAACAAATCTTTCCAAAAAATAGTAACACATCGCCTTACAAAAACTTTGAGAATAATCTTAAAGGACTGAAGGAAACTTTACAGGAACTATATAAAAAAAAGTTTATTCCAGGCAGAGGAATACTAGAATGTTCAAGGGCACATATCACTCACTGTATGTTGCACTCACATATTTTTAATATGTTTAAATATTTTTAATATTTTTAGATATTTTTTATATTTCTCTTACTCTGGAGTGTGAGTTTCTTCACAGCAAAGACAGTGTCATACTCAACTCTGAATCTCCAATACCTAGGTCAACTTCTGAAACAAATTAAGTACTTCAGAAATATTTGTAGAATTGAAGTAGTTCAGTATGCTGGCACACACAGAATGTGTGAGGGCAGTGAGACATAGGCTGTACATAAAGACAGCCTCTGATAATCAGGACTTAAGACAGCAGACTGGGGAGTTTGGTTATCTACGTAACTGGAAACCACTAAGATATGTTATGCAGAAAGGTGACAAAGACTATAGCTGAATGTTAGAATAAGCCTAGCTGCAGTGTTCAGAATGAATAAAAGTACCCAGGAAAAGTACCCAGAAAATTCTGAAAGATGGTGAGTCCTGAATTACAGCAATGCCAATGAGAGGAGAAAGACATTTAAAAATCTTGCATCTCATTTTTGTTGTTGTTGTTTTTACACAGTGAAGAAAAAAATAAAAAGTTGATGTAGGCTTTTGCTTTATTTTCTTTTACCATACCAATTCTGTTGGGTTTAGTTTCAAACAAATGTGACAAGGAAAAACAGCTGCAAAAATAGTGACTAACCTGAAGTATTATCATTTCAAAATGACTTAATGTTGCCTTGTAACAATGTTAGCATCGAAAACGATTAAAGCATGCTTCGCCAATCCTTTGTAGCCAAACTAAATAATTAGACTTAGGCATTACACATGAAAATTTCTCAGGCTGACGCATACGTTTTGTAAAGACCTTGGGACAAGGATTGGAACAGGTTCCCTCTTCCCCAAGCAACTTATCTTTCTTGCATTTCTGCCAAACTAAGCAAAGTCATTTTTGTTTCCACTGGAGCATCAACTAAAGCCAAGGGGTGGGGGTGGAGATTAGGTCCAGAGCCTGCATCTTAACACCTAAAACTAATACACTCTCAGGATTTCAGAATCGGAAATGGATGCTAGCTCTGCATGCTGCAAACTGATGAAAGTTAAACACTAATAATCTGGCAACATATTTCAGAACTTCACTGTTTTTCTTCTCCTCAACTGGCAACCCTTGGGCATGTGATTTTTAAGATTGTTCATAGTTTATAATTCTTTTGAACAGGAATTCTTTTTTTTTTTTTTTCTCCCTGGGATGGCAGGGTGAGTATGTTGCTTCTCACATGCCTTTCAGAGGAGGCCTACTCTGTACTTCCTTAACCAGCTCCAACTTTCCTAAATGACAGCATTTACTTTTAGGTCTTAAATGTATTCTTTGACCTAATCCACCATAAGCACTGCTTCTAATTCTTCTGTTAGCAATTTGTAGTCCTATCACCTTGTTCTAGTTCAGTTACCCAGACTCTCAAAAGCTTACTCTTGTTCTAGCAATACATTCTTGGAAAATGTATAAGCTGATTTCTTCTGAAATAAATGAATCAAAGATATGATCATTCATTTATTCCACTAGTTTAAATGTGGGGAACATAGTTGAAATGGATTTTAACTAAACAATGACATAGACATGATGTTCATGACCCATGGTTAAGAAACCATTACAGAACAACAGGATGGTTCTGATGATCAAAAAGCCTATAAACAACATGACACTTTCATATGTTTGTACACCTATGTGCATTTTTTTCCTGAAGCGTATGTTCAGTCTTCATCAACTCCCAATATCTTACTAAAAGTCACAGGGAAAATTGTATGTTTCCCACCTATAGTTAATTACCTTATTTAGAATAATTTCTTATTTCTAACACAAGAAAGTGAGTCGCTACCTTCATAAAACTTGACTTTTGAAGGCAAACAACTGACTCATCGAAGATTACCACCAGGTACTCTGCATGTGCTGCAATGACTGATAAATGCCACTCTCATGGATTTTATAGTCAAGTGAAGAGGAAATGCTCATCCCCACAAAAATGAAAATATGCTTATGACAAAGGAAAACAGTACTTAAAGGAGTAGACTGTTAAATACCTTTAAGTGAAAGATGGAAAGAACTTCCTATCTGTAGCAAGCCAAATAATGCTACTTCAGTTCTCCCATCAATATATGTGGATAGAAAAACCAAATGATTGCTAGGCTCCCTCCAGCACTTGAGTTCTATGGCATTAGAACATTATATTTCACTTTGTTAAAACAGAGGATGCATCAAGAAACAAATTGTCTTTCACCTATCTATTTCTGTTCATTGCTCTGTTCCTTGGAGCAGGTAGTCTCTAATCTTTGGGAAGAAGAGAAATACACTTAAAGAAACTATAGCTAAAGAAAGATCTTATCAATAATCCTATTTGACTGGCATGTTACCAGTTCAGTGAAGTCCAGAACAATTAAGTGGGCTTCACAAAACCAACCTGCTCTTAGTGAAAGAACACAGTGACAGTCAAGCTCCTCACTCATGGCCAGATGCTCGTCCATATGAGGGGAAGGCTAAGTCCATGTGAGGGGAAGGCTAAGGATCCCATGAACCCTGGTCTTATTTAAAATGAACATTTGTTTTAATGTCCTTTAATGCAATTGTTCATTTGGCTTGAAGAAACATTTGACCTTATGGTCTACATTTCTTCCTTTTCATCACCAGAAAGGAAGGGAGTGGTTAGTAACAGTGAATCTAATACATTTAGGATTAAGCAACAAAGACTTCCTCAATGTTTGACTATAAAATGAATGAGGCCCCATACCCTTGAAACCCTGCATTTATTGCCAGAAATCCTGAACTGGGTGGAGTTGACAGTTTCTCTCATGAGAAGACTACATAGCTAAAAATGGCTTCCCATAGCATTTAAAAAAGATTTAATGGAAAGATTTTTTTTTTAAGAAAATCAAGGTTATTAATGGCAAAACTTTATGGAGTTAAAAAAAATCACCTTTGGGGAAAGTCAATTTCCAATCTATTCCAATCTAAGGAGCAGAATTCTTTAGCAGAAAAGGCTTACAACAAAAATGGATCCAGATCAAAACCCAGTCTCCTTTCCCTACCATCTCAGGATACTCAGCACAAATTCTTGCCCCACCCACACCTTTTTTTTTTTTTCAATGTAATAGCCTTTATGTTGGTCCTGCAGTTCCGAGGTTTCCTGAACAGTCACATTGCCAGTGCATTCTCTGCAAAGCTGTCTAAGTAAAGAAGTAAAGGAATTTCTATTATTGCCTTCACCATAAATTCAGCTTTTCCAGCCTTGATCTTTGAATTCCCAGGGCTTTCATGCTGCCTGGTAGTATCCAAAGATTCCTTCTATGGATATGCTTCTTCCATCAGTTTCCAGAGATGTTTTGGCTACCAAAGTATCCCCTCCACCAAAAAAAAAAAAATTATTTTGTCAGTTTGGATCAGGAATTGAGTCAAAGGAGCAAACAGTTCGTTCCAAAACGAAAATTAGTCCCTAATGTTGTGGCTTACTCAGCCCTTTTGGCTCTCTGTGAACTTGTATTTGCTTCTCTAGCTTTTAGTATAAGGCAAAGCATGGATTCTCTCTTGGTTTCAACCTTTGGAAAATTAATTCATCTTAAATTGGCCCCACCTGACTTCCAATTGTTTTCTGAGGCTTGAGATCACATGAAAAGACTTTGGTTAGCTCCACATATCAAAAATACCAATTAATTTCTATTTATTTTTATACATTTATTTTCCAGACCTAATTAATCAAACATATCAAGTATATAAAGAAAAAAAATATTAATTAAACCTAAAATCCCTACAAAATACTCCTTCAAAATTATAGGTGTATATTATATTATTATTATTATACATTCCTATGTGAGAAGTCCAACTATGCTTCCTTCCTGCAATGAAAGTTCCAATCAGAAAAAAAAAAAACATAAATCATATTCTCATTTACTCTTCTGCAGTGGAATGTTGGAGACCAATTGGTCCATTAAGTCTTAGATAGATCATTATCTATGTCAATAATAAATCACATAGGGAAACATAATTTAGAAACAAATAAAGTCTATTATTATATCACCAGGACTATGTTCTTGCCAGGACAGGATTTAGAGTAGGAGTATGACAATTTTACACTGTCACATTTCCAGCTACATCTATGCTTTTAAATCACAAGTTTATTTTTATTTGGCTAGCTTTCAATGGTAGATACTTTATATAACTCATCACGTATGAGATTCATATTTATGATTATGAGATTTTTTAAACTATCAAAAAATTTGCTATGGTAATTTTTCCTATTGACCTATAAAAAAAGGTTAGTATTATAAATATCTAGTACATTTTCAGAAGAACAACACCACAATAGAATAAACTTCCTCAGAAATAACTGAGAGGATAATTCAGGGGAAGATTGATTCTACTTTGATAATCATTTTCTTAACTCCCTTTGAAGTATTGAGAAATTCTCTTTTTCAAAATTCTGGGCATGTTTAGTATCAAAACACCATGTCACAAATGAATGTAGATTTGTTTTCAATCAAGTATGTGAATTTAATTTTTATAAACTTAGAAAGTCATACTTTAATACACCATCTACTACTTTCTAAGAAGCAGGACAAATGTGACAGGACTATATTATTCTTCAAGCTAAGATCACCACAAATTAATATATAGAGAAAAGAGTTATGAGAATAATTTAAAAGATAACAGTACTATAAAATTACTTTAAAAACTAATTATAGAAATCAAAGTTAAGCATATGTGTATCAAAAAGTTGTTAAAAGGCTTATATATAAGCCCATCTCTCTGCTCTGCCATCTGTCTACCCCCAATCTAACCCCTGTATTAACATATTAGTAGTTTATTTTATATTCAGTTTCATATTTATAAATAATATGTACATACTACTATCATTTAAAACATCATTTTTGGGAAATTTCCATTAAATTCTTGTTTCTAAAAGTTGAAATTTAGGTTTCTTATCCCATTTGCTTTCAGCCCTGCTCCGAACATTATAATGTATTCATTTTTATAAAACTTGTATTCAATGATTCCATGACCACTGTAATGTAAATATTCTTCCCTATTTAGGAAAGGAGTGTTTTTAGTATAATTTCTTCCTTGAAAAAAAAATGTCGCTTTTATTAATAATTTCCCAATTATTACATTTGCTTAATTTTCTCTAAGATCATGATCAAATCTTTCCACACTTTCTGAAAAATGCCTCTATAATATTTTTAAATGAAATTCTGTGAGAGGATTTTTTGTTTTTCTCATGGAGATTTCTCTTTCAGGGCTTTTCTTCCTCTTACTACAATTTGGACTGGCTGTTCTCTGGGAATGGCTATCTCAAACATCTAACCTCTCTTCTATTATGAATTCCATCTTTCCTGGATCCTCTGTCTTCTTTCTTGATTTATTTTCCTATTTTGGTGAGCACATCTCCAAAAGTTTCCTAAGAAAGTTTGACTGAGATTTTAATTTTTGAAATTTTCCATATGTGAAAATATTTAAAATTTACTTTTATTGATAGTTAGGCCAACAGAATTCTGAATTGACTAGCATTTATCCCAGAGCTCTTAGGCATGTAGACACTATCTTCCTGCTTCCAAAGTCATAGTTAAGAAGTCTGATGCTATTCATATCCCAAGACTTTGAATATATCTATGTTTCCTGGTAGTTATCTGAATCACCTCTTCACTCTAATTACTATGAAATTTAAAATAATTGGCCTGAATATGTATTTATTTTGTTGTGGTAGTGTTTTTTTTTTTTTTTCTACTTATCATACTGGATCCTCAGTGTGATGTCTGATCCAAAATTTAATTTAATTCAGAAAAACTTCAGGAAAATTTAATTTAATTCAGGAAAATTTCATAAAAATTCAGGAATATTTCATCTTTTCATTTAAAACAAACAGATGTCAATTATATGTACAACTTTTCTCTAGGTTTTCTCCAGAAAGGGTTCTCTGATCAATTGCCGAAGGAGAATAATCCTGGTATAGGTGTTCAGAGAATCTGCATCAGAATATGCACATACACTTCCAAGAGAGATATTAAAGATACATCATAAAATAATGTTTTCTTGAAATTTAGGTCATATGTATAGGGCATAAGCAATGAAATAAAATTTCCCATAAGTCGTTTTTCTCTCATGAATTGTACTGATGACTTCAAAATAGACAAACCTAAATCCCACTGCCTCTTCCAAGTCGCAGTTCAGAATTTCCAATAGCCTGCTTGATAGTGCCTTTTTTCCCCCCGCAACCATCTCAACCTATTGACTTTAATAATATGACCTCGTCCCCAGGCTCAAAATATCACAATCATTTTTAATTTCTTGTTCATATTCCCTTATTTTTTTTCTCCCTGTTTAAATAATCGGTACCTGTAAGTGTATTTCACTTCCCTCACACCAACATCCAACTAAATATAAAGCCTTATAGATTCTATCATGCACATTTCCTATTCTTCTCTTCAAATATTTATTTCTGTTGTCAGTCAGGCTAATATGTAACCTTGTTCTATGTGCTCTTTCCTCACCAGTCCCTACCACATGATAATGCCTATTCTGTTTTCCCCTCTAAATAACAATTAAAGTAGGTCAATTTCATGATCAAAATCCTCTAATGCCAATATATATTTCATTCAGTAAACCCTAAGTTATCTTCAATGTTCAAAGTTCAATTTCATATCCAACTGATTCTGAACTTCTTTCAAATGTTTGTTTTTATTTACTCTAATTTTATGACATTTATTTTTTGCAGTTATTTTGTGCCTTAAGAAGACTACAAGTCCTTGCAGATAAGAATAATGTCTAAATCAGTGCTTAAATTCATCACCACTTCTTACACATAAGTTTAATAAACACTTAACTAATGATTTTTCAAACTAGTGATTCTTGTTTGCATTGGTTTATCTACCTTCCATCTAAATCAGAATTCATTGCAGTCTTATTAACAATTTAGAGATGTTGATGTGCTATTTGGAAACCCAATTGTGACTCTTCTTCTTGGCACTGTAAGAGATTACTGTACTGATCTCCAAATGCTCTTCCTATGTGCTGTGTGGGGTGTGGATGGGAGGGGTGGTCTGAAACAAAACACTCTAGAGGAGTGCATCTCAGGATTTAACATGCATTCAAATCAACCAAGATTCTTGTTAAAATATAATTCTCATTTAGAAGTCTAAGAAAGGGTTGGAGGTTCTGCATTTCTAACAAGCGCCTAAATTACGCTGATCCTACTGTTCCTTGAACCATAGTTGGAATAGAAAGGCTACAGAACACTGTGGCTTAATGCACTGAAGAGCTGGACTCTTTCATTCATACTAGAGTCTCTCTCAAACCTTTAAATAATGGCATGCATTAATTTATTCAAGAGAGCCAAATTATTATTATTGTGTTTGGCTCATTGTGGCTTTAGTTAAATAAACCTCTTTATGAGTATCTTTCTTTATAAGTAAAAAGCACTTTAGTTCTAATTTATGCCTCTTTTAAATTAAAAGGATTAAATCAACATGTTTAAAAGACTCTTACAAAAATGAAAAATGTATATCACCAGTTCTTAAGAAATAAAGAGCCATTTGTCAATATTTTTTGTTAAAAAAACGATAACATTCATTTTTAAAATGTCCACAAGTTTATATTTTTACACATGTATTGAAATAAACATACTGTAAAAATTCCTTTAATAAGACTCAAGGAATTAGAGCCAAATTTTAGGTAAGTGAAGTCATAAAACAAGCAGTTGCATATAAAATTTTTTATCTCCTCAATAATTTATAGAATAGTAGACCAACCACATAGAAGATCTGTTTAAAGAGAACTTTTTAAACCAAAATATAATAGACTGAGTTTAATTCCAGAAAAAAAAATGACTTTACTTAGGAAATGGCCTTTCTTTAGTCCCTTCCACATTTATGTATAACCAAAGTTACAACCAAAGTGTCTGATGACTTAGCTCTCTTTTACCCTGCCCAGATGACATCACTGACCACTGTAGACCTAAGTGATTTTTATATATCTTCTTAATTTCAGGAATGCTCTTTGTGTGATATTTGTATGGAAATATGACACCAAATATTACTTCATATTATTGTGTAACTTCATCCACTCTGTGAATCCCCACAGATTAATGTTTAGAACGATGCTCTTCATATGCTTAAATAAATTTTAATAATTATTAACTAATAGGGTTGGATACAGGCAAGTTGTAGTACAAACATTATTGAATTAAAAAGCAGGTGACTTGGATCATTTTTTAAAACTATATACTTATGTGATCTTGGGGTTATTATTTAACTTTTCTTGAGTTTTATTTCCAAGTCTTTAAATATCAATTTTCAAAACATATATGTTACTTACAACCTATTTCACTATATTAAACTGAACACATTCCTCCTTGAACATATTTTACAACTGTTTACCCTCTCTATCTAGAAAATAGTTGACATTGATAATGAACCAGAAAGTGTAAAATAATCCATTTTTATTACCATATGTTCTAAAAGTAGCCCATTTTTGGAGAAAAAGTGGATCCTAATATTTTCTTCAATAGATTATGGATTATCCCACATCTCTTCTGAATCACTGATTATTCCTCTCCTAGATTATTTTAATTAGTATATAAATATGCTGTTATTTAGCAGGTGAAAAAAACAAATCTCTTGATCACATTGTCCTTTCAGCTACTACTGCCCATTTGCTTCTTTGTTTGAGGCTCCATTACAGGAAAAGTCCTTAAAAAATTATCTATAATTGTCTCCAGTCCCTTAGCCCATGCTCATGAGAATTGATCCTAATTGTGCTATGGCTCCCACACTCAAGGATTCTGCTAGAGCTATCATCAACAACAATAAACTTTTGTTGTTAAATCTTATGTTAATTTTTACTTGTCATGTTTTATAACACATTAGCTGAATATGACAATACTGATAAATCCTTTTCCTTTACTTTTTTCACTTAACTTCCTCTATGCTACAACTCTTGATTTTTCTCCTATAAACCTGGGCACTTCTTTTCAGTTCACTTTGATGCCCATTCTTCTTTTTCTAATTTACTGACTTGAGAGTATCCTAGAACTCAATCCCTTGAATTCTTCTATATCCTTTAGTCATCACACAGACTCTCATGGATTTAAAAATGTCTAAAGGCTAACTGCCAAATTTATATCTCCAACTGATTTCTCCTATAATCTCCAGAAGTTATATACTCAAATGTCTTCTTGATATCTCAGACATCTAATAGTCTTCTCAAACAAATATGTTCACTTGATCTTCCAAAACTGTCTTCTTTTACAATCTTTGCCATTTTAATTAATGGAAACTCCACTCATACACACACACACACACACACACACACACACACACACACAAAATCATGGATCAGATTTGACTTATCTCTTTTTACTTCTTTATCTTCTTTATCTCTTATTTCCTATTCAGTCTATCAACAAATTATGTTGGATCTACCTCTTCTCCTCCCTCCACTGCCACCAGTGTGGTCCATAGACTATCATTTCTCACCTGGACTATTACAATAGCCTCAAACTTGGTTCTTTATTTCCCTGATATTTCCCTTTAAGTTTATTTACAACACAAAAAAACAGAGGGATGCTATAACAAAAGTCAGATCATGTCACCTCTGTGCTCAAAATTCCACAGTGGATTCCCATAACACTCAGAATAAAGCCAATGTTTTAACAATAGTAACAGTGGAAGGACTAATCCTTCTTCCCGCCTATTAATTCTCTGATTGAATCACTCTTCTCCTCTCCATAATCCATTGTTGTTTAGCTAAGCAACCCTGTCTTCTTTAGGATCCTTAAACATGCCAGACAGCCTTTTATCTCAGGATCTTTGTATTTGCTTCTTTTTTTGAGGGGGAGAAATATATATATGAAGACAGAAAGACAGACAGACAGACAGACAGACAGATGAGACTTTCAACTGTTCTTCAAGTATTGGTAAAAATATTACCCTCTCAATGAACTCTTCCCTGACCACCATATTTGACTGCTACATCCCCGACTCTCTAGCTTACTTTCCTGATTCAGTTTTCTCCTCAATACTTCTCTTCGATCTTGCTATGTAATGTACATATGTATGGTCTTCCTTTCCATATCAGAATATAAACTACATGATGACAGAAAATTTTGCCTCTTCGATTTGCTGGTATATCCCCTTGTTGCCAGAATGAGACCAGAAGCATAATGGACATTGAAAAAATATTGTTATGAACGTTTCACTGTTGAATGTCACATGCAAAATAAAATTATCTTCAAACCCTTAAACTTATGAAAGCCCAACTACACAGACTCAGTTTAAAGAAATTATGTCTGGAAAAACAAGTGGGGCTATTCTAACATAGTATATTCACCAAAATTAAACCATCAATGACTTGTTTTACAGAAAAAAAACATACATAATATATGGGAATTCTTACTATAAGATTGATAATACTTCTTTGCCAAGTACTTTAGGGGGAGGTTTTCAGAGTAAGCCATCTCCTTTCCTATTAAATTGACAACAAAGATGCCAACTTTAAATAGCATACCACAGTCTGAACTCCTGAATGGTTTTATGATTCATTTTAATCCACTCTGAAGTCTACCAACCATTCTAATCAAGGTCAAAAATGACCTTTTTAACTGTAAGAGCTTGTTAACTACTAAAAGACCACAAAGGTAAAAACACTAGAAAGTACCTTCGGTAAATTCACAATATGTGGGCAGTATTTAACTGTAGTGGAAAATGCTTTGAGAGTAAAGAGAAGAAATTTTAATATATGTACTATAAATCCTCAAGAGGAAATTATATAATATTTTTCAAAGTTGTTTACCTAGTTTGGGAAACCTTCGGTCTTGGAACAACCATTAACATCTAGCAAGATAATATTGCACATGCACACACACACACAAAAACAATAATTGACAAAATATGAAATGTTCACTATGCCAAAAACTGTTTTAGGTGTTTTAGATGGGTGAACACACCCTCACAACAACCTTATTAGAATTAAATAAACGCATAGATTTACTGTTAGATTTAGCCTGTTATGATTAAGAAAACTGCGGCACATAAAATCAACATGCAAGTAGCTCACAACTAGTTAAGAGCAGTTAACAACTAGCAGTCTGGCTTCAGAACCTGCTTTCTTCCACTGCTACAGCATTCCAAATTGAGATAATCGAACTAATATTAGATTAAATGAGTTAGATGACTCAAAGAGCCATGACTTTATTTGTAACACATGCCCCATTTCACAGCTAAATAATTTATAAATAAAAATATATATATACAGACTTATCCACTCATTTCTCAGAAAATTCCATCCAAAACACCATTCTGTCAAATACATCAATGTTTAGTTATACAATAACAGTTAAAAAAGTTAAAGGTGATTTCATATTTTCCCTTTCTATGAAAATACGTGTAAGTTTTGGAGGAGCAATAAATCATTAGTAGTATTGATAGTTATTGCAAAGATCATGCTGCCAAAGGAATAATGGTGAAGTCTTGTATATTTTATATCTTGACATTTGCATTCCTGAATATACAATGTTACCGTCAAGGGCACAAGTTGGCAAAAGCATGAGCCTTGAACTTGAGAGATAAAAACAGATAACATAGTTCTGCCACTTAATAACTTCTTGGTTTGTGGCAGTAAAGCTCTGAGCCTCAGGTTTTCAGGGTGTCTGAAATAAAACTGAGACATGGTGAAGTTTAAATAGGGCACCCAGATCCCATTCTCCTGCTGTATTTTCTTCATAGCACTTCCCACTATTTTAAATTATATTGTTTTGTTTGTTTACCTATTCATTGTCAGTTTCTTTTTCTGGAAAAGAAATTCAAAGAGGACAGTTATTTTTCTCTTAACTAAAACAGTGTCAGGTACACAGTGGTTGTTCATACATTATTTGTAAAATGGGTGAATATATGGTAACTATAAAGTGGGTTAGTTTCCTTCCCGATGTCTTATATGTGTGGGTTCAGTGTTGACTAGCTGGTGCTGTGTGGGTTTACTGTGATTCTTTGAGATACCAAGAGTTTTGGGGGATAAATATTCAAATAGAATTGACAGTCAAATTGTCTTCATGCCAAGCTCAAAAGAATAAAGAAAAAAAAAAGACCATATGATAGATATGTACCTTTACCTATATCTATTATAAGCCATTCAAATATAAGTTAATACTAAAATCTAAAATAGAAACAAAAAAGAAAGGTTAAAAATTGAAAAAAGAAAAAGATAAAAGATACTATAATTTATTTAAGAGATAAATCTTTGTATATCGGTTAACTTTCATTTTCTCTTCCCTTTTCAAAGTTTTTGTCCATTTTCTCTCTAGGTATATTACCTATCTCATCTTCTGGAGTTTTTCAAACAAATAACATTGCAGATACTAATGATTTCTAGGTATAAATATCTTCAACCATGTAAGTTCTTTAGTGATAACTAAGATAAAAAATATTTACACTATTACAATATTGAAGCATGTCATCTCTCAAAAATTATTTTTACTACAGCTGTAATATAATTGTACAAGTTGCTGTGAGAAGTCCAATTTGTAGGGATATATATATATAATCACAAAATCCAAAAATATAGAACATCCAATCTTCAAGGTTCCTTACTTGTTACTCAAGAAACAGATTTAATATAAACAAATGTGCAAGAATTCAAAATATGCAACTGAAGAGAAATCTCTTTATACAACAATAGAACCAAACAAGCTCCTGTGGATTTAGAGGTTCAAAACTAAGTCTTTATCAAAGAGCACTCTCTGGATAAAATTGTTATTACATTTCTATTGGCCTTTAAGAAATTCCTCAAAATAATCTTGCAGCTTTTCAAAGTAGCTGGCTGTGTCTCTGGTGAGCACCTAAGGAAGCATGAAAACAAAGCTGATTTTGTGCCCAAAGCATGAATTGTGGAAAGCAAAGCAAAGCAAAACAAAACAAAACAAACAAACAAAAAACAAGCTGATTTTGTGCTAATAAAAATTAGTTTTATTGAAAACAAAATTAATTTTTCATTTTGACTGATTTTTCTAACCTCACATTCTTTCAGTGTTTTAGCGCCCAAGGACAAAATTTTCGACTCCTTCAAAACTACTCAAGTAATAGGTAGTTCTAGCTGACTTCAATTCATTAGAGTCATATGAGAAAGAAAGAAAATGCCAAGAAAGAGTTGTGATTATTACTTCAAAACTAGGACGGTGGTATACAAACAATTTTCCTCACCAAACTCAAAATTAGTAGTAATTCTTGTCATAACTTTGTTTATTCAGGAATAGGCTACTTTTAAAAAGTAGAAAGTCAGAATTTGAACTACGTTCCTTCTAAACTCTCAGACGTGGAACAGAAAAAGTAGATAGGAAAACTGTTGAAACTCTTGAAAGTAGATGGGAAATATAGAGTTCATATTGCTGAACTGATGATTTTCATAGAGAGGACTCCACATTCTTTAAAGTGAAAAAAGGAGTGATCCATAAGAGTGTGAGGATGCCTGTGTTTGTTGAGGGTGAGTTGGAGGAGATTTCCATAATTCTTACTCTGCATTGAATCCTTGTTACTGCTTATCAGCCTTTGATATGTAGATAGCCTACCTATAGATTAAAAACTTAAAATGATATAACATTTCAAAAGTATACTGAGTATAAAAAGCCATCAAAAGAATAGTTCTTTTTGTAATTTATCCAACACTTACACCAGTTTTCCTTTTTATATAAGCACTAGATGCTGAGAAGAGTAAGAATATATAGAGAGATAATTAAAACGATTTTGAACTCTTGCAGTGTTAATTCCAAGTCTAAAAAATATACTCAACAAAAAACCTTCTAACTAAAGATAAACTAGTAGCAGCTATATGGAATTAATGTTTTCCTATTTTAAAGATAATTTGTTGTTTTTAAATAATCAATTTACCACATTTGATTTAACATTTACAATCACTGGAATAAAATTTTGATTATGAAAACAATTTATCACAGTGATGATTTACTTTTTTTCTCATAATTTGTCAAGGAACATAAAAACCTCATAAATCTGTAAACATCTTTTTTAACTACCCAGTGATTTCAAACAGACTATGTGGTCTTTCAACTCCATTTAAATTTGACAATTTAAAATCCTATAATAAGTTAATCAAATATCAATCAGCATAATGCTTCTGTAAACTTTAAAGTTCACCTTGATTGGTAAATGCTCCAGGAGAGACTTAAGTCAAGGGTCTGAGAAAAAGCATTAGGCACCCAGGTTCTATGCAGGACAGAACTTACTCAGGAGCTGAGCCATGAACTAATTTGAGACTTTGGCAAATTTCTCGATTTCTCAGGACCTCAGTATCTTCATATATAGAAAGGGAATGATAATAGAAAGGGTGGTGGTGAGGATAAAAATGACATGATTCACACACAATCCTTATACTAATATTTTGCTCATAATAAATCCACAATTACTGATTATTAACTATTATTAAAGTTTCTTTACAAGTCTGATTTATCTAGCATTGTTCACCCATATATCTATGCAATATTCTTGTGTTATTCACTATATCATAGAAACCAAATAGAATTCCTTTTTTTTTCCTCCCGTTAGTTTCTTTATTTTCAAACTTTCTATATATTTTATTAGTTTTCTGTTCTGTTCTAAATATAATTTTAAATGCCAGCAAATAAACAAATATGATATATGCAATACAATGGGCTGTGAAAAATCCATCTAATTGGGTCATCCACATCTCTATTAGGACAGAGCATTTCCATAATCCAGAAAGTTTTCTCTCTCATCCTTTTCTAGTCAATCTTCCCCTAACCAGCACAAAGGCAATTTTCTGATTCTTTTTTTAAACCATAGTTTTATTGACTCTAGAAACTATAGAAAAATATAAAAACTCAAAAATAGTATGTTTAATTCATGAGATGTAAATTCCAAACAAATACAAACATGCAATGTGTAATGTGTATATATAATATGCTAATATTATATCCACTTACACTCATATTTGACATCAAAATAATTTTTATTATTGGTATTTGATTTGAATCAAAAATAAGCTATCTCAAAGATCAGAGGATATCAAAACTGCCAGCATAATTTTTATCCACTGTGTTAAGAATAAAGAAGTTTGAGTCCCCTGCATTCTTCACATTATTTAAGTATGAAAGAAGTCAAGGGTATATCATAGAAAACAGAAGAAATAAATCTTTGAGCCTGAAACTTGGCACTCTCTGTCAACTTCTCTCTTTTTCACATGTATGCACATTACACATACATATATATGTAATATACATACATATACACAAGATGATTAAATATAACTCATTAACTTTGCCATTATATCAATTTAAACATTTAAAAACAATCATCTTAGCAAACTAAGGATTTTACTTTTTAGTTTTTTCATCTCTATATTTTAAACCTTTCACATTGCCCTTTTAAAATAATAAAATACGCATATGCTTGAGATGTTAAAGGTATTTTAGAGTGTTAATTTTTTGATGATACCTTATAGTTTTAAAAAAAATCCCCTCTAGGAATTATTAAAAAATGAATTAGAAGCAACTATATGTAATTAATGTGTTTTTCATTGTTTAGGAATTGATTTGTTTCATAGCCATACTTATTTTAACTTGAAAACCATAATTTTCTAATTTTACTGATCAGTAGTCGATCATTGTAAATAATAGGGTGAAAAGTATATGAACATGAACAGCTTTGGTATCAATTTTCTCACAAAATAAAAAATAATTGATTGGGCTTTGTGTTCTATAATAATATTTTTATTAACTGATGCCAATACTATAAACATTTCAGTGAAGTCAGCATGCCTTTCTAAATAAAAAAAATATAGTAATCAAAAGGACAATTTAAAAACATTTACTCATTTACCTTTGTAGGTTAGCTTGAGTCGTGGAATATTTTGCTTAGAAGTTCCAATGACCGGAAGAAAGAACACCGGCATGCTTAGCACTGACAAGGCATGAAAAAGGTAAAAATAGTAGCTTCTGGACTTGGTTCTCTCATCTTTATTAGTATTCATGATGAAAACAATGTTCTCTTTGAAACACTAGTAACAATCTAAAAATAAGAAAAGAACAATTAATATAACAAGCAGCTTGCATATTTTCTTATATTTATTAAATTATAAATTTATACATGTTTATAGATTTAAAAAAATAATTGCTTCTTCTATCTTGTTTTGCTCTTACAAATTTTTGCAAAGAAAATGAATCAGAATTGAGTAATAAAATTGAGGTCTGGTTTTACTCAGTTGTGGAGATCAGTGAAAAAATTAAAATCGACAATTGATGTTACCTAGCATCTTTCTCTAATAAAGTTTTTTATGTAAATGTAGAATAAACCAATTCTTTCTGTAACTTGATGAATTCTTTGATCAGATAAAAATACTGATAGAATCCTACCTTTTCCCCATATCATACCCAAAGGAAAAGATCCCCAAGCAAAAACAAAACGAAAGCTGTCATTTTGTGTGAGTTCTTGTCTTGCTTCTGACTTCAAAGATATTTAAAAGTCTACCTAAAATTGCAAAATTTGGACATGATCAGGTCAGCGTTACCAGTACAGATTTTAGGCCTGAGACAAATACAATCTTATTCCACAGGGCAGCACTGAATTAAAAAAAAAAAAAAAAAAGCCTGTAAAATAAAAATATTATAAAAGAGAGAAGGTGGTTATCAGGTCACCATAAATAAGCTGCCTTGGTTGTCTTTGCTAAGACATAGAATAAATAAAAACTCATATTTCAAACTAATCCTGATAATAATAATTATAAATACCTTAATTGAAGATTTATATATATGTGATACTTATTTAAAAGTTCTTATATAAATGTAATGACTTAATGCTATCAAATTAATTAAATAAGGAGACCATTAGACTAATGTAGCTCTAATGCATGGTGGCCTATATTAGCAAGCCTAAATCTAAGCCTATAAATGCCTCAAAATTATAAACTCAAAAAGTTAAAGACAACCAACCACAAAAAGCTATCTACGCTTTAAGCTATACCCAATCAAATAAGTTCCTTTCTTTGCTTCTGAACTTTTTTATATAAGTCTTTTCCCTGATTCCTGATGGTGGTGTGCTCCTAACCACATTCAGTTTGGCAATGCCTGATTCAAATTGACTTTTGCTCAAATAAACTCAAACATTTTTAAATGCTTCTTTTTATTTTTGGTCAATGCCAGTGACAGCCAAGAAAGATAGGTAATTATTTCACCAATGAGGAAACTGAGGTAGGAATCAAATAGTTTTCCAAATGTAACATGGCAAATAAGAGATAGATTAAAACATTCTGTACTTTAGCTAGAGTTGGCCTTCTATACCCCTAAGTCTTTGGGCACTCTTCATTATGGTGAAATTCAGTGATCTTTAACTCTTAATGCAGTCCTTCATTTTCTCTTCCCTCTCCACAAAGTTACTGTTGTTTTTCTAAGAAATACCCACGGAAAGGCTCTGCTATACCTACTTCCAGGAAAAATTCCAAATGTAGAATCTACTTTAACTTTTGTCCTAATAATTTCTGTACTTCCTTGGTGATAGCTTTAGTCATAAAAAAAAAAAAAGATTAGACTTTAAGTAATTTTCTAACTATTTAATATCAAAATAAATACTTTATGTTTATGTAGTTTAGTTTACGAGACAATCTATAAGTAAATTTTTCTTTAGGAAGATCAACTCTTTACTAAAATGTCTCATGGACTGAATATCAAGGTTCCATGTACCTTGAATTTCAGAAGTTAAAATCAATCTGGGAAAGTGAAATAAAATAAAATGTAGGAATGTATTAATTTATTTTTAGATATGACAAACATTGTAAAGATAGACTACAAATTTTATGTTGCTTTTTTACAAAATGTTGAACACGAATGCTTAATACGTTATATTCTCTCAATTATTTTAACTATCTTCAAAGATACCTGTAGAAAATACCAAACCATTGTCTTGTGTGTAATCTACGTATATTTAATTTTTTTATTTACAAGATTATTATAAATACAAATATCAAGTTGATTTAGATGTTAATTTAAGAATATTTATTAAATATGCCACATATCACATATTTTATTCATATTACATGACATTTCTTGATGATTTCATCTAATTTGATATTTTTGGGAGGAAAGAGAAATCAATTTCTAATCAAAAAGATTTTTATCTTCTGGAGCCCTTTATGAAAATTTGTTTTTAAAATTTCAATACTACATATTTTAATATAAAACACTAATAAAGTCTTTATTTAAATAATATTTAAAATAAACTCTTATAAATAAATTGCACTTATTTTAATTAGCCTAATTAGCTAATTAATAAATTAGCCTAGTAGGACAACATGTTTATGCTATTGCCAGAAAACAAAGTCACTTCATCTAGTCTAGAAAAGTTTAACAGGAATTAACTTTAAATTATGTGAGTTGTGAATTGCTCGATCTCTTAAAACATGTATACTTGTAACTTTTCAATTTAACATTTACACTTATAAAATAAATGCGTTCTTTGGCTTCTGAATTCTCCTTAAAAACATACTGTTTGTGTGTAAATAAGAATGAATGAATATATATATATATATATATATATATATATATATATATATATAGTCATTAACAGAAGATACCAAAGAAAAACTTAACTCTTAAATGTGCCTCACATCTGTTCTGCTACCTAATATATTGACACAAACCACACTGTTACTCCACACTGCCTTTGGTATCAGATCATGTGTGCTGCTTTCATCCATATTCACCAGATTTCTCTAATCCTATTCCTTTTTTTTCTATTTTTTTTCTTTTTGTTTGCCTATTCCTTTCATTTTTCTCTATTTCCATACATTAGCAGAACATTGGTATCTGATTATAGCAGATCCACAGTCTTGCCATATAAACATGTATTCTTCCACTTACTCATACTCTCTGAAAAAAAGTGAAAGGCAAACTGGCAAGCTGGATGCAGAGATTAAGTCTATATTCAATTTCTCATTAGGCTTATTTTTTCTGAACCTCTCTGGACATGTGAAGTTCTTTTTTTCATGACATGTAACAATGCATGTAATGTGAGTGTATGTTATGCTCAAGGCAAAAGAGAGGAAACTTTCCATGTGTTCATTTTATTAGCAATAATGACCTCAGTACAGAGCATTTCCTGGGAATTAATGGCCAGTTGGGGTTAATGGCCCTTAGCTATGTATTGAGATATCTACTCCTCCAACTGGTCATTAATCGCTATGACATGCCCTGTGCCTCTAACACTATAAGTTAAGAAGATTGATGTTTTGGTTTCCAATGAACAGTAGTCATACTGTTCCTTGTAACCCAACTCCTTAATATTGTTAAATAAGTTAAAAATCAAAGCATTGCTTTCCTTGCTACTATGACATTCTGATAAGTAGCTATACGAGCTGAAACATATAATAAGGGTGAGGAACAAAATAGAACAAAAATCTCAAACCTGCTGGAACTTTTTTTAACTTTAAATATTTTTCACTATAAAAGTCACTCTCTAAAACCTACTGCTCCTAATTCTGTGTTTTTCTTCTCAACAATCCTTTGAATTCAATAATCTTTTAATTGAGATAACTTATGGGTTCGATGTATTGCCAACAACCTCTCCACTAATCTATTGATATTTTGCTATCTTCCTGTGCATATTTGTGCGTGTGTGTGTCTGTGTGTTTGAGTATGCACACGTGAGTGTGTCCTGCATCTGGGAGGAATTATAGAGAGAAGTAGGTGTGATTTAACCTAAAGTGGGTGGATTTAGTGAATTGCATAGGTTATACTGCATGCTACTGTCTGTAACAAGCTCGACCTGGAGCCAATTAAGTGCATGTAATCTATTCCAGATGTTCACTGGGACAAACAGCACTCTTGGGGATCTTCAGATGTGGAGCCAATAGGGAGTGTTCTGATTATGAGAGATTTTTACGCTGTTCCACTAAATCAGAAATCCAAATGCATAATCTAACACTCAGAAAGGCCTTGTGCCATTTCCCAAAGGAATACAGAGTCCAGAACTTACTAGATGGATAGTAACTCATCAAAAATATTATTTGAGGAGCAAGGGATATAAAATTTTATATATGAACTTCATTGGCAAAGCTATTTATTTATAACCATTTGTTTCAAAAGGCATTAAGGCAAGATAATGTATAATCATAGTAAAAAAGTAGATTCTCTACATAGAACAAGAATTAAAATACATAATAAATCTTCGCACATAAAACCTTGAACATTTAAATTTAGGATTCTTTCTAGGGTGTGTGTGTGTGTGTGTTCACGTGCATGTGTGTGTGTATGTGGGTAGGGGGGTTGGGAAAAGGATGAAAATAACCCTTGATTTTTTAATTTATAAAGAGCTACTTGTTCTTCATATCTTCGTGGTATGAAGATTCACCTGAGAATTTTTTTAAACTCAAAATTTGAGGAGATATGACCATATTCAAATTAAAAATACTAATATCTGTATAAACTCATTTTGGCCTAATTATAGCTCATAGTTTTGAATTATTGTTTGATTAGATCATTTTCCTTTTGGATACACGAGACAATTATCAGTAACATTACTTCATGGCATAAATATGAACAAGAAACCAAATAGAAATAATAGAAAAAACTTGAGAGCCAAAGAGAAAATATAGGCAAACAAAGAGAAGCTTTATATCCCACTGATCGAGTGCAGTGATATCAAAGCAGAATGCAAATGGTTTGTACAAAGGTCCAGTAGGATAGAACATGGAATGCTAAAACTTTCATATACATTTATCTTATCTCATCCTTCTAAATATTTCTTTATGTGTGTTCTAATATACCTAATATCTTACTACTTTGTACAGTCAGGGGTATGCAATCACTGTTCAAGTGTACAGTACAATTACCAATGAGTAGGATTTATAGGGCAGCAATTTTTGGTTAAAAAATTTTAACTGTTCATTAATGGACTTCACTGCTTTCAAATGTCATGAATTCCTCATCAATTGACATATTCCCATGGAGTGTGGAATACCATCTGATTTTTCAGATATCATAAGAAAGACATATTTAATTAAATGTTAATCTATTTCCTAACATCTTTAAATAATAGCCAGCGATATTTCACTACATATCAAACTAAATATGAACATCATCAGTAATCAGTTGTCAGTAACTCTTTGTCGGTGAAAACATTTTTTTTGTTACATTTTTATTTTGCAGTGGTTTAAACACAAAATACATGGAAAGTATATCGTTGTGTAAATACCTGCTCAGCAAAACATTACTGTTATATATTGCTTGAGTTTGCATGCCTTATAGCCTTGTACATATAGCCAGATAAAATTCTGCAGGATCTCTAATGAATCTTTATCAATAAAAAATAATGTAATAGTGAGATTTCAAAAGATTCATGTGTAATCTATTAGATTTAATATTGTAGATCGCATTTTTTCCTGAACATAAGAGTAACAACAAAACAATGTTGTAAAGAGGACCTAAAGAAACCAAGTCTCCAAGGACCAAACTGCTCAAATAGTTGACATTTACAAAATAATAATAATAATAATAAATCACCATAAATAATTTTATTGCTACTCAGCCTCCTTATCCTAAATATCATATCAATTTGCTACTCAAAGCAGAGCACCAATATATCTATTCGTATATCAGAGAAGGTACCAACAGTATAATTATAGTCGGTCTCTCTCTAAATTTAATTAATGCACAATTCAAAGACTCAATATTTTTCCTTTCAAATTCTCACACTCTAGAAAGTGTTTTAACCGTGTACCTTTTCATGACCAAGATAAATCTTATTCTTCACCCTTTGGCATCTTTACATGCTTTTTGAGAATTATAGAATATTTTTAAACATTACATGGAAACATTTATAGAATTATAGAAATTTGTTAAATTTTAAGATCTGCCTTTTGTATTCAAAGTAGAAATGCATATTGAGGTGATTGCTTTTTGAAATGTAACATCCTCCACCTCAAATATTCTGATATTTGCCTCCTGCTATTTAAAGAGTTGGTTTTTGTTTGTTTGCTTATAAGTACAAAATTGAATGAAGCAGATTAGAAATTACTGCAATTAAGAAGAAAAAACAAAGTTAAATTTGTCAAAATTTAAAATTTAAAACCCAGTTTCTGGGATGCATGCCTTGCAAGTGTTTAGTTGCTACATGTGGCTCATTGTCCCCATGTTAGACAATGCGATATAGAGCACTGCCCTCACTGTAAATATTTTATTAGTGACAGAGGGAGACTGGAAGAGCCCATAGTCATGGCTACTTTGGTGAGAGCCCTCCTCCATCACCAAACACATTCCCTGGACAATGTGGACCCCAGGGCATGCATTTCACCTGGCTCTCCCCCCATGGAATACACCTCACCTATATTGCATTGTAGAAAGAGTTCTGTGCCTATGGTTACCTGACCTTGTGTTTGATCCTGGCAAAGGGACCTTAGGAAGTGATGTACTTTCTCTTTGCCTCAGCTTCCTCATCTGCCAAGATCAAAACTGTTGAGTGAAAAAAGAAAAAAAAGAAAAAAGAAAAGAAATGCTAATGATTGGAATAATTGCCTATGAAGCATTTTGAACCAAGATGAAAACCATTACTATATGTCATTATCACTAGAAATATAAACAACAATCATTAAAAAACTATTACTGCTAAAAGTGCTGGACAATTTTTTTTTATTTGTTGATAAAAGCAGCCTTGTTCAGAGTCATCAATTATTGAATTCATATGCTAAAAATAAATAAAATAACATTAATTACTTTTATAATTAATCATATTAAATTGTTATTTTATTTATTTAATTTTTAGTAGCTGGATTGAGTTAAATAACATGAAATTTATCTCTGATATGAAGACAGAGTTCCTAAATTTTACATATGGCACTAGGTTCCATTCACACACTGCCTACCTTTAATCCCAGATAGTGTTATATTTATGAAGCAAATTATTTAAACTCTTCTTCATATGGAAATGGGATGCCTCACCTTGCTAGAAATTTATTTTCCTAAGATGTTTCATTAAACAGTGAAGAAATAAACAAATAGTATTAAAATGTTTAACACATATTTTTTTCCTTTAATAATAATAATAATAAAGGCTACGTAAGAGTCATTTAACTTATCCTGTGTTTTGATCTCAAAAGTACATGCATTCCTGGAGAATTTATGTGAATATGAAGTTCAAGGTCACATTTTTCCTGCTATGTGCTATTTTTATAGATGAAGTTTGTTGTTAAATATTGGTGTTGCTGGTAGATTTTGATTGAATTTCTTGGTTTATTTTAAAATTATTAAGAGTTTTAAAGACAGTCCTTATAATTGGTCTATATTCTGTCTTAAAAACATGCTTTTCTTAATTTATTATTATTTATTAGTTTTAAGTAGTTATAACTCTAAGGATCTAAATTAAATAATGTGGACACATGTTATAATTTAGATTTAGTATAGGAAGTTATTTAAATACTATTTCCTATACATAAGTAGGTTTGTATAATAGGTTAATATCAGTTGTACAAATTAGCAACTTATAACTTCCATAAATTATTCTAGAGGATATGATGCATTCCCTTATTCATAGTCCTATAAAATTTTCAAGTGAACACTTGTTTCTGCTGTTACAGAAACATGGGGTTACTAAGTTAGTTTGCATTTAGACTCATACATTTTATCATTGAAGAGTCAATTTTTCAAAAGACATTAAATCCATTTATTGCCCACATTAGCAGAAATGTTAGATACATATTTTAAAATCTGGGAAAACCTTTATTAGTCATATAACTTAATGTCTAAATTAATAACTAAATGTGTATCTCGGGAAAAAAAGTTAAAATCTTGGCTCTTTACCAAAACTTCACTTGGCTTGATAATAATGACATTCTTAAGAGGTATAAGGAATAAAAGAGAGAGGAGCTTCTCAAAAATAAACACATAGTTAATTCTTATTTTATTATTGTTATAAAGGATGTGACATAGTTGTATCTAGAGTACTTCCAATGCTACTCATTTAACTTGAATCATATAATTTTCCAAGAAAGGCAAATAACTAAATACCCAATAAAATAATGGCTTCATGTAAACCCTTAAAGTAAAAATAGAGATAAACTTTGGTGAATATGTATAATACTTGATTTGAGATTTTTACTTGTATTAAAAAAAAATTAAAAGAATCGGATTTTTTTTTGTTCCAGATAGAAAACTAACCTTAAAGTAGAAAAATAGGGAATTTATATGACTTCTGGGCTATGCAGAATTGAAGAATATAGTATATTCAATAATATATTCAAAATATAGCAATGTCAAAAGTCTATAATTCAATATATCCTTTGTATTGGATCTTAATATATTATATAAATACTTTTTTAAATTATTATGCCTCTATCCATCTACTCTATTTATTTCAGTGTAGTAGCATTTTCCATTCCCACCTCTTGTATTTATTTTCAGAATGAGTATAAAGATCTTTCACAAACTCTTCTTAAAGTTCTTTGTTTTTTTACTTTCTTTAAACAAATGACGGTGCTAAATGTAAAGCCACTTTAAGAATTTTACATATTTTTATATGTTGCTGACATATGTTTTATACTTTGACATATGTATAGGATTCCTTTAAACAGTTAAAAGAATTTTCCTGCATGAAACAAATAATCACATTTAAAAACAGTTCTATTTTATCTAAGATCAATTTTTACCAGTAATTTTACTTATATTAAAATTGCCATTTTATTATAAAGTATATATTTAAATACATACCAACTTACAAAACATGGTTGATTTAACTTCATTATTAACACCTTATAATTATATATCATAACATAGCAAAACTTTGATATATAATAGGAGCTCAAAAATAATTTTTATTTTATTGTTTATAATAACCCAGAAAACAGGGAAGCAATATCTAATGACTGAAAGCATGGCAAATGAGATATTATATTAATATCATTAAGTTTACGTAAGTTAAAAAAAGAAAACAACTTTCATTTACATTTAAACCACTTCAGATCTGTAAACATGCCGAGAATTAGTTATAATAGTTTTCAAATGTCTGTATTTATAACATACCAAAGATTCGAGATTGTCTCTCTCACAAATCCAAAGAGCTAATGTAACCTCGTAGAACATCTTAAGTATCTGCTAGCCCTAAGATAGAATATCAACAGCACATATTAAAAATTCCTTCTATAGTTGATAATCACTCAAATACATAGTTGCATAAGTATTTAATGTTTATATAACATGAGCTTTACGGAATTAAAAATAAATATTTCAATTCACGTTTATTAGAAACTAATAAAACTAAAAATAAATATGACAATGTATGATATAATGCCAAATAGTATTATTATAAAATGATTAAATCATTTTTATCATTAATACAAGTTTTAAATTTTATACATATTGTCATATGAAAATATATTTTAAAGACATTTTATAATACTTTCAGAAACACTATTAGATACATTAGATATGTAATACAGAAGCACAGTGTAGACTGTGTTACAGAGCTTACAGGTAAAGCCGAATTAATCCTTCTTAGTTATATCCTCTTAAAACACATAAGAGAGTAGTTCTTGGACTCACACATTTGTATTTAAAAAGGAATTGCAATCACACAGCACATGAGCATATGCCTGTGTAAAGAATGAACTGGGGTGCTGTCTTATGAAATGTAACTAAAAAAGGATGTACAAAAAATTTCAACTTCTTTACTTCACGCAGCCCCATTTCTAAATACCCTTCTGGTCTTCCCTATGTGTACATATTTTGCCTTTTTTTTGTGGGGCGGGAGAGGAGTGGTGCATGATTGCTCTTTTGAAGCCATATGCTGAATATTTATTTAGCTATCCAATATCCCTTTCCACTCTCGTCATCATCATCCTTATCCAGGTCCCTATCTACTAGTATGACAGTTGGGGTTATTTTTTTGTCTTTTTTAGATATAATTGACTTATAACGTGTAAATTTAATCAGTTTCTGAACTGTGTTTAATCCCATTTTTATACCCTCAGCTATATCTGAAAAACTGGATTTAAATGTTCATCCCAAATCTTTCTGTCTCACTGAAGATAAGTAGGAGATTCCTGAGTTGAGCACAAAGTTATAGGTGGATATTTCTCCATTTTTTAAAAATGTATTTCTCTCTTAGAAAAAAATGTCATACATATCATTCTATATGACCTCTGAAATGGACTCAAGAGTGAATCTAACACCGTAGTCTGGATTTTAAAATACAGATTTCACCTTAGATAATCTCTCAAAATCCTCAATAATTGAATTCATTTACTTGTACCATGTGTTACAGCAACCAGGATAAAAGTATTGAATCTCCCAGGGTTTAAAAGCCCTGGCTAAGAGATAGGGTTGTAATTTCTGTTTTACTATTATTAGCTTTACACCCTGAGAGAATTCACTTAATTTCATTAAATCTAGTTTCCTCATTTACAAAATAGGATTAGTAGTTCTTATCTAATATGATTGTTACAAGAATAAAATAACGCATGGAAAGCACTTAGTACCTTGTTTAATACATGCCTAACTCTCAAAAAAATTTTAGCTTTAAGGTCTTCCATTCTTGCATGGACTTTGATAGCAATTATTTTTCCAAAGATGAAGTTGAATATGAAACATGAAAGAAAACCTGGAAACTCCCATATTCTCTTATCATGCTTGCAAACGTGTTTGTGTAATTTGGCATTAAAGTTCCCAACCTTCATTCTATAATTTATTTTTTCCTTAATTCACTATTAGATAAGATCCCTACTACAATAATAATAATACATTATTTTCTCTGAAATTCCAATTTGTTGAGTCCATATGTACTGCTAAAATGAAACTCTAAACAAAAGAATACATTTAATCCCTTTATTTGATATGAAAATTGTTAGAAAATAAAAAATTTAAGAGTAAAAAGGAAATGTTTTTATGTTAGAATATTCAATTTGGGTTACTAAATATATTTGAATAAAAAGTGTATGAAGGAGATCTTAGAACCAAATTAATATTTAGAAAAAATTTAGATAGTAAGCCAACTGAAAGTTACTTCTGAAAGCTTAATTGGATATTATAAGAGCCAAAAGAGTTTATACAAATGAAGAACTTTAACTTTAATTATAACTGCTGTACTTTTTCAGAGTATTCAAAACAATAATCTTATAATACAGTAAAATCAGTTTTAAAAAAAATCTGTTCCAAATAATATTTAGACCATTGCCTACATCTTACAAGATTTACATTGTACCTTCCCGAAAAAAGGTGATCTCCATCTGTGAGCATATATACTTCTTTTAAGCCACAGAAAGGCAAGGTGTATTGATCACATTCACTATTGTATATCTAAAGCATAACACGGTGCCTGATACAGAATAGGAGATGAATATATATTTAATGAATAAAAGAAGTAGTCAATCTCCTCCTCCTCTTTCCATGACTGCACACCTGTTGGTATATGGTGACGAAGTAGCCAAAATCTATATAGTTTATCCCTATGTGTGATATTATGAAGACAGGAAAAACTTTAGCAGCCGCAAGACTACCAGAAACATACCCAAAGAAAAATATAAGAAGTAACTGAGTAGGTCAGGGAGATTTTTGGTATTGCTAGTTATCTTTTTTCAAAAGTTTCAGAATCACAGTTTTCTCTAACTTCACTTGAGAATGTTACAGAAGGACCCTCCATGTAGAGAGGGGCCATAAAACAGTGAAGAATTTGAAATTTAAAGTCAGGTGACCCTGGGTATAAATTCCAGTTTTATTATTTTCAGGACAAGCATTTCTTCAAAATTTAGAAAATAATTTTAACTTTATTATGTTATTCAATTTGAAATAATATATATTAAAATACCTGTCCACACAGTATCTATAAAATAAACATTGGCCATTGTGATGATTATATCTTATTACAAATTAGTATGGTTCCATTCCCTCAACTGGATGTGGTCTGCCAAAGAATCCTCTTGGTACCTACAGTTTGGAAGTGAGCAAATGCTCATTAGCAAGTTAGGAAATTCTATTGTTTTCCCACATCATAGGCCCGTTGTATCAGTTAAAAATTTTTTTAAAAGTTGATGTTTTAATGTGATTCTTACTCTTCTCTAATACTTCCCCTTTCTCTTCTTCTGTCAATTGTTGAATTTTATACATAAGATGAAGTATAAAATTGAATTTTAACAGAAATTAAGCACATATTTAAGAATTTCTTAAGCATTCCTCTTGTCTTTGGAATTTCCACATTTCAAGAACATTCACAGCATGAACCTTTTCCTAAGTAAATGCACATTCAGATTAAAAAAGGATAGAAGAGCAGTGTCTAAGTGGTAAAACATACAAGCCACTTAGAGAAAAAAGTAGAGATATAAAGATTATTGCTGTCTTGGGCAAGAAAGAATGTGAAGCTCAATTGTAATAGTGCATGCATGCATCTTCTGGAATGTCAAAGAGCAAAGAATGACTATTGTACAACTTAAACTTATACCCTGATGTACATCAATTTATATATATATATATATATATATGTATATATATATATATATATATATACATATATATATATACACACACACACACACACACATAAACATATATAGCACAATAAAATTGGAAAAAATTATTGATTATAAAACAATAAAAAATAAATTGTTTATCTAAAAAATGTTTTTCAGACATATCTTCAATAAAACTGTCATATTACATTATTCTAATAAAATTAAGAGTTTTCTTTTTAAAAATTACCTTGTGTACTATTTTACTTGTTCACTCAGAAAGGGCTGACTACCAGGAACTGTGATAAGCATCAGTATTAAGTAATCATGCAACTTTGATTTTTCAAATATTGCATTTGTTTCATCTAAAACAAGAGTATACACAATCCATGTAGTGCAAATTTGTAAACATATATTTTAGGAAAATAATTATAATCCTTTAAATAGTAATTGAAGATTATTTAAATTTACAGTGATCAAATTATACAATTGTCGACAATATGTTTTTTCACTTGAAATACTATAGAAAAGGTAAAATCATTACCATCAGAAGGCAAATTATGCCTTATTACTGCTAAAAAAAATTTGCATCAACTGAAAGATGACGTTTTTCTATTTACAGTAATTTGTCACACAATTCAACTATGAAGACCTAACTTTTTAAGTGTATGTCAGCTTCTCCTGTTATTATTTTATAAAGGATGCAGAGATCATGAGCAAGAATGAATCATGTTATAGCAGAAAGAGCACTGTGTTAAAAGCCTAAAGACTTAACATTCTGCTTTGTCTCATACAGGGCATCTTAACTTCAAGAATTTAGTTAACCACCCAGAGTTAGAATTCTGTTATGTAAATTTAGTATTTTGCTACGTCATTAAGCTAACAGGGATATTATATAGTTTTAGTAACGTGTACATAAATATTTTTTAAATGATTAACAGACAATGTACATGACCCTGTTTCTTGAAAGAGATTAACTTTTTTGATTTAATTCAATTTTGCTTTTTTGAGGAACAATATTATTGTATCTTATCTAGTGCAGTCAGATAACAGAAAGCCTACTTTCAGATATATTTTAATTTCTCTTTATCAAATTGAGAAGTAACATGTATACCAAAGGGAAAAATGAAGAATTATCTGTTCTTTAAATATCAAACAAGGTTGTCATTAGTGTCAGTGATGCCTTTTAGTAATGTGCATGTTATTTTATCTCTAGCATTAATTTTTTTCTACTCCAAAATCAAGGCCACTAATGGAGCCCTGAGTTGCTATGGCTGTTTGGCTGGGTTACTACAGTTAGTATTCTGGACTCTGCCTGTAGAGACTCCAATACTGGGAGTGCCTAATGTTTCTAGCTTTATTTTTTAAAAGTGTTTGCTTTCAAAATGTTATCTCTAACTTAAAATATAAACTCTCTAGCTTGGCATTGTCAGTACCTTCTTTACATAAATCACTTTCTCTCTCTGTTCCTCAATGTGCACTCCCTCCCTGTACCAGTCAAAATGATCAACAAACACATGCCATCCAAGTCACATCTAAGTCCTTCTCCCTGAGCAAAATGGCCAGCCCTCCCAGACACAGTCTCATCTACACAGCATTTCTGGATAAATTCCAGGTCAAAACATTCACTCTCTATCAGGATAATAATGGCACACTTTACTACATTCACTTACATTCAAGATAATTCAAATTATCTTGTATGCACTTTTTACCTCTCCAAAAATACTGAAAGATGCTTAAACATGAAAAATGTATATTCTTTTAAATCTATCTCAAATGGGCCGTAGAAGCTCAATAGGCTCAAAGTAGAAGCCTGATAATTGTTTATTAGATGGGTAAGAAATCAACCAATTATAAAGAGAAAATAATAAAAATATCTGTTCTGACTTATTAAACACTAAATGAATTTTAGGGATAAAGGTTTTATAAACATTGCAAAAAAATTATTTTTATTAATAACCTGAAAATGGCATATACTTGTGTGATGAAGAACCTGAAAAAAATAGAATAATTATTATAAGAAATTGGAAAGATAGTAGGTTATGTTTTATGAATACAAGAAAACATTCAGGTATGGATAAAGAAACATCACACTATCAGATGTCTAGGTGCAGTGGATCCATTCTTTAATTCAGTTAGGATAGTATCCATTTCTATAACATGTTAGGCCATCAAGAGAGTGATTTCATTGTAAAACAAATTCTCATGTAAATTGATTTTTCAAAAATCTTTCAATGGGTTTATAATACAGCCTAAAAAAACTTATATTTCAGACAAAATGTCTACAATTACAACTATGATTTATATATATATATAGCCATAAAAACACTACTGTGATTTTTAGGAAGCTGTGGTTTGATTGAAAATTTATAATGAAATAATAATGAAAGAAAAATTATCTGTTAACATTACAAATGATGTTTTCTTGAAAAATATATATTTTAAATTTTTTATTTTATAATGGAAATGGGCCAATCTAGCAGGAAATACTGTCTTCCACTACTAACACCCTAAATTAACATTAGGATTAGAAATGAATTAGCCCTGAGTTTGAGCAAGGCACATGGTAGAAGCTACATTTTCCCATCCTCTCTTACAGCTGGAGAGACAGGATCAATATATTCTCATGAATTAAAAGTGGTATGTGTAATGCACTTGTCACTTCTTTAAAATTAATCGTTTGCCTCCATTCTCTTTTAAATGGGACAACATGCTTGTAAGTCAGCTGTGGTGACACTCAAGGCAATAAGACTGAAACTATCTGAAGGCCTAACAGAGTCACTTATTGACCCTAAACCCTTGACTACATCAGCCTTTCTACAAAACAGAAAAACACGCCACTATCTTGTTTGAGCACTGCATTTTGGGGTCTTCATGTCACAGGAGAACAACAAATATTCATTTTATCAATTATCTTAAAACTGGTTTTAAATATAGATTTAAAACCTATAGATGTAAAACCATTGATAGGTTTTGTATCTTCTATTACTTATAATACAATTCATAATAAAATTATGCTTTAAAACAATACAAATGTAGAATAATATTTGACCTAAAATTATTAGGAAGTTAAATTTTAATATTAATAAGAATTAGAAGATAAGATCCTCTTTCGCCTTTGTAAAATTATAGCTCTTTCGGCCAAATATATTTTGGAAGTCATTAATCAATAGCTTGCTTGCTTTCTTTTCTTTCTTTTTCTTTT